>JABUQX010109472.1:0-25440 GCA_015478945.1 Trachelipus rathkii
GTATATATATATATATATAATATATATATAATATATATATATATATATATACTTTGTTGGTTCATTCAATATTTTTGAAATTTATATACCATTAATGTCCAGCTATGGTAATGTACCATTAGATGAACTAATTTTTTTCTCTGCATAATTTTAACAACAGAAAATTTACCTTTGGTATTGAAATAATTACTTCGCTGAATTAATATAGAGTTATTCAAAATATAATTGCATAACGTCTCCTACTTATTCAGAGTATTTTTTTAATATCTAAAGGTAATTTCTGTTCTTATAATGTGTCGAATATATATTATATCATATATATATTTATTATATATATATATAATATATATAATATATATTTATTATATAATTATATATATATATATATATATATATATATAACAGGAAGAAGCCTTTGGATTAATGATATAATATTGCGAAGGTGCTTTTAAGCCTTATTAATAACTTAATGACAATGTAATGAAATGTAAAGTAATGTAACTCTCTTTATTTTATTATTTGGAATAATTAAGTAATTTCAATAATTTTTTGTTGTAATCACAATGGAACAATATTTTGATTATATAAATTAAATACTTACGCAAAGTAGAACTTCGGTCATATATTATATTATATATATATATAATTTATATTATATAGTATATAGTATATATATAGTAATTATATATATTATTATTATAATTATAAATATATATATATAATATAAATATATATATATATATATATATAATATCTAATATATATTATATATATTATATATATATATATATAAATAAAATATTATATATAATATATATATATATATATATTTATATATATATAATATATATAATATATATATATACATGGGCGGTCGCCAGCTTCCAAGCCAGGGGGGGGGCAGCTTAAAAATTTAGCTTTGAATATATATATATATACTATATATATTATTATTATAATTATATATATATTATATATATATATATATATATATATATATATATATATAATATTATATATATAGGCTATATATATAATATATAAGTGTTATTGATAGGTAGATGATGTGATACGCTTGGCGTAAATATCAGCCTAGTTATTGATATAGCGTTGAGCACGGATAGGATATGAGAAATAACTGTAGATGATAGTGTAGAGTTTAGCGTGTTGTGTATAAGCGTTATATATAGGTTATATAAGAGGTCTGCTGGCTCTTAGTAGTAATAGAAGATAGAGGTATGGCCACGTGTAAGGTATATATAATATATAATATGAGATACGCGGAGCAGGTTCCTGATATAGTCATTGTACGCCGTGGTGTAGTCTCTATCGCATAGTGATGGGGGCGGAGTGATAAGACATGATATCGAGCCTTGGATGGCTTGTAACGTGTGCGATTCGCAGCGGAGGCATAGCGCTCGAGGCGCTGTGGGCTGAACTGTTTAGAGCGAGATAAGGAGATGTGACAGAGCAAGACTGTATTATATTCTGTGGCGAGAGTGAAGGTATCATTGGATTCGTTGTGTGGCGATATGAGATATAGAGTTCTGAGAACGAGTTGGTTAGAAGGCTCAGGTATCTAGAGCTAGGGGTACTTGCGTCGTGTACGAGTAACATGGAGGGGTTTGGACAGAGGTAAAAGCGAGATTCGTGAGTTAAGAGAGTAGGGTTAGTGTGTTCGTTCGATGTGGGATGAAAGTAGGCCCTCGAGTAGTGAAGATCAGATTCCAGATAATGGTTAGATAGATTATTGTGATAGTGAGTGAGGCAGATCGGGCAGAGCGAGCAGATCGCTGAGTTTTAAGATATTGTAGGGTAAGTGTCTGGGAGTGTGAAGAAGATGGAGAACGTAGTGATGCATGCAGTGTGTCGTGAGTTAGGAGGAGCATGTTTGTTGATGGCAGGAAGGTGGCTAGGTATCGCAATTAATCGTTGTATCTGAGTAATGAGAATAGATGAGGGAGTCTGCCTGAAGATTTGCTGGCACGGGACGGTGCAGATGTAGGAGTCTAGGGGAGTGTGGTAGGTACGTTCGCGAGCTGCTGAAGAGGATGTAAGTAGTGTGATGTCAACCGTTCAATGACTAGTTGGATTGAGTGTGTACGGTGGACATAGTGTCTGAGCTGGTAGTAGATGTACGAGGACTATAGTGAGGTCTATGGAAGATGATGTCAGATAAGGTATATTTAAGCTGATGAGATGAGCATGTAAGATGACATAGTGAAGGCGTATCCGAATCAGTAGCTCTCTAGATGGAGCAAGTCTTAGGGCATGGTATGATGCGAGGTCTTGTGTGAAGCATGAGAGCGTGCGATCATCCATGACCAGAATTGGATAAACATATGTGTGAGAATGGAACTACTGTAGTAGAGAGTTGTAGCTGGTTGGATGAAAGGGACTAAAGGGAGTGTAGATGAGAGAAATAAATGAAAGTATGCGGGATGGTAGGATATGCGCATACGGCGTATGCTAGTGCATGTGTGTCAGTGGTTGAAAATCATGGACTAAAGATTGATAGTACGGTTGGTTCAAGCCTATGGCTATAGATAGGGGAGTGTAGGTGGATTGTGGAACGACCGAGCCCTGCTTGGTGTGATTTCGAGCGAGCGTGAAGAAAGAGTGCGAAGTCTATGAGTCAGTAAAAGGGTACAGAGTTTGCCAGAGGTAGAGAAGAACTGCATGGAAGTTCATTGGCTCGGTGCGCAGCGAGTAGAGGCGAGGAAGAAGGTGACGAGTAGGGCAGGTGGACCGAGGTCTGATCGGCCGGGGTGTGTTGTGGATGCGCGTGTATGGTTGGCAGCCCCGGCGGCACGTGCTGGCCAGGGAGGCATGAAGCCACTCACAGGACTACAGAGTATAGATCGTATTTGTTACGCGTGCAACCCAATATCGTAGTTGAGTAGTGCGAATAACGAGCGTCCGTGTCCGCGCGCGCGCGGATTGAGAGCATCTACTGGTATGTGATTCTTAGTTCTACGACTTGCGTAGCGTCGATACGTGGAGTGTTGAACTTTGATGCTAATTTAAGTGTATGAGGGGGTGTGAATGACGCTGGGGCTATTACTCGGATTATTGGACTTTGTCTGTCCATATTCTTCTCCGTGAATGTCCTGCTTTCTTTATCCGATGCTGACTGGTTGAGGTCGCTAGGAGTATGAGTGCCGCTCCGAGTGCGTGCTGCAATGAAGCAAAAAGGAGATCTGTAAAAAGATGAAGGACGTGGAAGAATGATAAGAATAGAGTGATCATAAAGCTGGATAGAAATATAGTGTATGCGAAGAGAGTTAAATATTTAATATTAGATTAGCTGTTGAAAAAGTTGTTATTTTGATATGTAAACGACAGAATGTCTCAAAATGACACTAAGCATGTGAGAAGAAGCTCCACATAGTATAGTATGCTGATGGACAGACTTTGCATTGAGAGATGATTGATTGACATAGATTGGAATCTACATCAAGTAATTTCTCTGGGTTCCAACGCAGAATTTTTATCAACTACTGTGTCGTCTGATATAGCATAAAATATTGGATGTCCTGACTTGTGCCAGAAGTAAAGTGCGAAATTTCTTGTAGTCGGCGTTGGTGTATTTATCAGACTATAATCGAAGGTGTCGTATGTCAGGCGCAGCTCTCAGGGCGCCGCTAGTTAGAGGGCATCAGTTGCGTATGCAGGGTTAGTAGATGCTCCATTCATTAACGCCATTGGGCCGTTTAACGCTGTCTTTCTCATAGTACTACACATAATCGCAGCCCAGGTCTTGATCTTCGCAGAGTAAACTGAAAGAGTTGTTCTACTGTATTGGTGGTGCATGGCTGGGCGAGTAATATCATCAAAGCCTTTTTCGTCGACGCAAAGAAAGGTTCAGTCTCCTCTAAGACTGGGAAATAACAAGATTTTTAGTTCTTCACTACTCAGTTTCTTTCCTTCCAAATTTTGTACCAATGTTCTAGCTCTTCTTCTATGCCTTCTACGTGGTAAAAACTATAAAATGAAAGCTGTCCCTTTCCTTTAACTCGCCTTGATTGTTTATGCGTAGCATGTGGAAAAGGAAATGTAGATATGTATGCATAAGAGGTGTAATTTTCAGTAGAAAACCGTAATTCCAGAAGAGGTTTATAGATATCTTTACGGAGTTATTAAGGTCTCTGCCAGAATCGTTGGGATTTGTTGGCTGCGATATTGCGTGGTGCTGCTTCCTACCTAAATATCCGTGTCATACTTCAGATCAAGTCTCCAGTTGCTCAAGCGATTTGATTAGCCTCTTTTATCTTCATCTTTCCTATGGCTCCTAACCATTTCCAAAATATGTTGAATGTGTGCTGCGAGGTTTGGACGATATCCAAGGTCTTGGATTGGAGAGCGCATTTAGCAACTGGCTCTAACATGCAGAGTACTTCGCGATAATAGTCATAGCCCTGATGAATGCGACTGTAACAGTGCGCTGAACTGCAACTGAAAAAGCGCTTTTATTCTTGTGGCGGTATTTCCTTCAATGGAAGGGATTTCTAATGCTTGCATCATTCGTGACATGTGCTCCTTAAACAACTCTGATGCACTTGTGTTTGTTCATAGGCCTCTGGATGTTATGGCATTAAAGTGCTTTCTATCACATCAGACCGACTCGCGAAAAAACGTAATAATGTCATTTATAGTTCCCCCACAGTATTACGGATTTCTGGTATTGTGTTTAGATCATTCAACTACTAGATTTTGGTTTGTGTGAAAAGCAATAGAAAAGAACAAGTGCTTTTTTTCAATGCTGTTTTCCGAATAATTGCTTTGGTTAACTCCTTCTTTGCCAGACATCGTAAAACAGCCATCGAAACCCAAGCCCACGCAGTTCTCGGGATCCAGTTTTTTTCTGGTCGTGACATAAATCGGTCACATGGCTTTCGCAAGTGGTTTTGCGATCAGCGCTTCAGTTCTACAAAAGGGGCCCCCCCCCCAAAAAATTTTTGAAAAAAAAATTTCTTCCCCCCCCCTTTTGATTTTTGGAAAAAAAAAACAAAAACTCCAGCAAAAAAAATCGGACTCTTTGTTGTCGAAATATGCGGCAACCACTATGGATATGTGGTTCCTTTACGAAATATCAGCGGTTTATCTGCTAGAAGCTTTTACGTACACTGCGTTCCTTTACCTTCTTAACGATGCTTTCCTTTATTGTAGTACCACATAGAGAAATGATATCATTCTGAATCTGAACTGATTGGGGATTGGTATGTGGCGTTTTTCTTCCCCTTTTCAAAGATGGTTTTCAAATGACTAATCTCCGGGCATCTATTATTGATAAGGATAATATCTTTTTTATTCTTCTTCTATGATTTTCCTTAGAATGCTTGGTTAATTTGGATGGTCTACCGCACGTCCTGTACGGGAAACAATCGTTTGCGCTTCAACGAGCAGTTTTTTATGGAGCACTACGTGTGTTTGTATGTCCGCATACAAATCCGCATGAACATCTTTATATTTAGTTGAAACTTCTATTATAAAGAGCCTAGGACTACTCTGACCGAACTTTAATTTGGTGGAAATAAAATACAAAATTGCAAAATGCTCCCTTTAGGCGCCTGGAATATGTCAGCCGCAAGGTGAATATGTCTCCAACCATTCGAATAATTGAAATCTCCTCTTTTAAGTGGGTAGCATGCGTTCCCAAAACAATTATAGGTCGTAGATGGAAGATCCATACCACTCTTCAGTAACTGTTTTCTTTTCTTCAGTCGAAATCATAGATGAATGTCCAAAGTTAATCTCCAATGTCATTTTCGTGAATTCATCTACCTGAAACGGCCTTAGCTCGAAATCTAGACCCTATATCTTGACATCGTCGAAGTTGCTGGGCTGGGTGTGGGTTCTTCAACATGCGAAGTAGGAGGGATTGCCTCCTCTTGCTGTAGTCTTAGTTGACTTATGTATTCGTTTCTTTCGTTTTCACCGCAACCATTTCCATTTTTATCTGAGTTCTTTCTTTTCAAATTTACATAGCAAACAATATAATATATATATAGTATATATATAATATTATATATATATAATGTATATTTAGATATTGATATATATATTATACTAATATTATAAAAAAGTTTATATATATTAATATATATATATATATATATTGGTTCTGCACTACCTTGTAAAATTTCCTGTCCACATATGGTACTGGAGGAAGGCCTTATATAATTCTTTAGAACTCACTGACGACAGATTCCGATAGGGAATGTTAACGAGAAAACATTAAAAAGGAATACGCAAGCTATGTTTGGAACATAACCACTAATCGAGTTTTTGTGGTTGACTAGATGAAAATTGTACGTGGATTTTAAAAATGAAGTTAACTCATAATGACAAGTAGATCATGTGTTTACCAAATTCTTTACTTTTAGTAAAAGTAAATAAAAAAATTGTTATATACCACATTTAAATAAAACGTCGTAACCAAGGGAATCTAATGATCCTGATACTGATGAAAAGTATGAAAAATAACTTTACGCCTGCAGGCGGTGGTATGAATTATTAGAGTAAAGATATGAGTAGCGGTCACCGGAGTATGATACATTTCAAATGCTACTTTGACCTTAAGCACTTAACTAAGAATTGAGAATCCGGCTGAACATCAAAATCTAGAATTTATTTATACATATTAACATTAAAAAAAACATAGAGTTGGAATAACACATCCTGTTCAGATTTCGTTATAACCAAATTAAAAGAGCAATGATAAATCGAGTGAGCAAGACGCTTCAGTAATCAGGCAAGAGCAAATATGAGAAAAGTTGAACGATTGCCACTAGGCCTTCGCCGATAATATAGTTCAATTTATAGCTTAACGTATACTAAGTATTATACTATATGACGTATAGCATAAATATATATAAATAATATATTATAATATAATTATATATTCGTATGTAAGGTATATAATAGTGTATTATTTCGTAAACAAACTTTAGCGGTCCCCCGGAACGGGACGATTGGATCACAAGAATTCGCAGTAGAACTCTATAAGAAGTAAATGCACTTCTAGGGGGCACTTTGCCCCCTGCCCCTACGACGATGTATAATATATAGTGATTAGTAGTAACGGTACGCTATATTAAGTTATATAGAGTAAATTATAGTACGTATTATATATAGTTACAACGTATATATCATAGTATATATAGAGTAGTTATACTAATCCTAGATGTATCAGTGATTGTAATATTAATTTAAGTTTCCAAAAATACAATTTGCCGGGCAACGATTTCTGTTTGTATATATTAACTGTTTAAAGGGGCAATTTTAGTGTTTATTACGCGAGATTATAATATATATATGATTATAGTAGCAATAGCTACTATATAATACTATATATATATATATATATAGAGTATATACTATATTAGAATATAGTATGATAGGCGTAAGTCATACTGATATAGTATATATAAGTTAATATATAATATTAGTATATGGTATATCCCTTTACAGATATTATATAATATTAATGAAATTTTTATTCTAAATATTATATTTATAATAATAGTATAGTATATTACTATACTAGTATATGATAGTATATAATTATATGAGTATCTAAAGATATATGAGTAATTAAATAAATAACGTATGCTATATGATATTATATATAGGATCGTAGTATATCAGAAAAGGCGATATAATCATTTCTGTCTGCGGGGGACACCAAAATGATATACTACAGTATATACAAATCATGTTTGTCTGGTGGAACAATTTGGAGACAAATATCTTGAATTAAATTTTTACTCTATAGGGTTCGGTGGAAAAGGAACGGAATGGTGTATGAGTGTAGTAGGAAACTCGTTGTGATGGGTAAGGAAGAGCTGGGCCTGGGGTAATTAAAATCCTTAGGGTGAATGCAAAGGGACCAATTCTCCAGAGTGCGCGTGTGTTTTGGCATAGAGGTAAATCGATGTTACGCTGATGCTATATTATGATATATAGTAGTTGAAAACTGATAAGCGCTATGGAAATAAGGAAGACGATAGATTCTAAGATGCTTAATCTTTTTAGATGTGAATAATCTTCAGGGTACTTGTTTAGTGTGAGAGAATTGAAAACATGAGCAATGAACGTGTTTGAGGAGTTGTGTGGTGTGTATAAAGGCTCAATGAAGAGAATACCAACGAAAGTAATTTAAGATAGTTTTGGTCATATGAAAGAATGGATAATAGCGGGCTTGTTAAGCGGATTTATAGTGAATGAGTGCTGGCTGGGAATCGACTCGGCTGGGAAACTCGAAAAAAATGGAGTGAGTAGTAGAAGAAGGCGTCTGATCTGAAGGATACGGAATCTAAATTTAAGCAGCGGTGAGAAGAAAGTTGCAATAATAGGATGAATGTTGGGGTTTTGCGAGGGGGTTTGTTGAGGGCATGGCCAAGCGGGATGAACCTACATTGACGAGATGACCACAGTGGAGGTCCA
Organism: Trachelipus rathkii; assembly: GCA_015478945.1. Lineage (NCBI taxonomy): Eukaryota > Metazoa > Arthropoda > Malacostraca > Isopoda > Trachelipodidae > Trachelipus > Trachelipus rathkii. The sequence continues at coordinate 8,449 of JABUQX010109472.1, forward strand.
TCGCAGTGTTTGTCAAGCCCTTTGACTGCGACCGATTAGGCATTAAGTGTATCAGGAGTTAAGGTGTTGCTGGTGATCTTTCTTTCACTTACGTTCAAATTCTTTTATCTTAACTATTTCTAGCTTTTCTTGCATGTTACGCACCTAACTGCCCATCTGTGGGAAGTGAGGAAGTGAAGGGAGGAATGAAGAAAGAACGAATATATATATATATATATATATATATATAACTATATATTATATATATATAGTATATATAGTTATATAATATATATATATATATATATATATATATAGTAGTTATATATATAATATATATATATATATATATATATATATATATATATATATGATTTATATATATATAGTATATATATATAGGTATATCTATATATATCCCAATAGATTTGTAATCAGAGAATCTGTTTTAATTAATAAGAAACAAATTGCTTCGAGATCACTATGTATTTAGGGAGTTTCTGAATATACATGTAGCACTCCATTAACTTTGTAAAAATTTTTAATTTATGTTCGTGCTTATGCTAAGATTTGCCGCCGGACCAACATCTTTACGCATAAGTAAAGTGAATTGGCTGCCTGCGGAGCCATCAAGCGCAGCGACGTACTCCCTTCGTCGATTACAACCGTGGGGTGCAGCTTAACCAGATGGAGCCGCACCAATCCACCGTGGCGACGAGGTCTAGTTTGCTCCTGGCAAGTGAGGTAAATTTCAAGGAAAAGGCTGCGACTCGAATTTCGATCACCAATTTTCGCCGCTAAACGAAGAGTCAGAGGCAAGTTCGAAAAACGCACTGGAAAAGGCTGCGACTTGCAATTCGCCTACAGAGAAGGTATCTCAACAGAAAGGAACTTTTGTATCTTAGCAAAGGGTAACTTTTGTTACTTATTTTTGTTGAATAAAAATATAATTTTCAAATATGGAATTCCTAATTTATAACTCCTCTTATACTGGGTGCTTTGCACATAACAAGAAGCCACTATCCTAGCAAGTCTACCTATATATTGGTGAACCCCGGAGAAGAACACCCCACAACTTCAATCGAACGCCTTCTAAAAATAAACCAAAAGGAGAAAAGAAAAAACTGCACTAACACAAAATCCCATCAACCAGAACACTCCGAAAAAATGACTCAAGCAAACGAACATTATCGATACGAAGCTTCAACTTTTCCCTATTTAATTAATTTTGGATATGGTTTTTCATCTTTTACAACTATCACAGTTCGCAGGATTCATCGCTAGACATAGCACACTTCCTTTCGGCATGATTTCTTCACTCATTCAAGTTTTGGATTATGGGCCATGAAACTCATTTTTTCTGAATTCCACCTCAACTCCTGATTTCCTTTTCCCGACATTCAAATGGTCTGTGCCCTCCTCCCTTTTTATGTATGCAACAGAAATTTTTCAATACAAGGCACGCTAATTTCAGCAACTTCGCCTCTACAATATGTAACTGCGATAACAAACGTTTTCTTTTCATCTTTTAAATTTGGATTATGGGCAGAAATTATTTTTTGGATCCACTACGAACTTGATTCCTTTTCGAATTCTAATGGTTCTGTGACCTCTCCCTTTTATGTATGAAGAATTTTTCAATAAAGCACCTAAACTTCAAGCCAACTTCGTCTCCATAAAACTTAACATATCACCCATTTTTTCTATCGTAACTACAACTTTGAAAAACTAACGTGCGCATTGGGCAAATCATGGATACGTTAAAAACGTCTTATACTGGACCTTTTCCTTTGGATTAATGGTTCGAATCAATGTGGCCTAATTTAACTTGTGAATATTCAATTGTTTCATATCATTAATTATTATGTATTAAAACATTTTTGTATCTTTATGCATTTAAATGTTTGTATGTTTGTTTATATCTAACGGATATAACCCATATGCTTGTGTTTTAAATGCCATTTTTATTTTCTGTATATAGTAACCTTATTGTATTTATTATGTACTTCACATACTTGTTAAATACCTATGTTCTAGATCCTCGCATGTAACCAGTTACACTGCCTCGTATTGAATATTTTACATTTCTTGTATACTTATTTTTGCCTCAATGTTTAATATGCTCTCTTAGTCTTCGGACACTCAATTAGAAATATGTCCTTGCATTACTGAAATATCAACTATGTAATTTTAGTTATTATTTCTTGTATAATTATTATAACACACTTTCTCAGCTCCGTGTTTAGCGGCAGGAAGTATGTAGCACTCCATTAAATCTTTGGTAAAAAATTTTTAATTATGTTCGTACTTATGCTAAGATTTGCGCGAGCAAAAATTTTTAGCAATAAGTTAATTAGTGAAAATACTATATAAACCCGTCTTTTTGAGATACTCTTCAGTCGATTACAAAGTCGATCAATTAACAGAATCAAAAAGAAATAAATTTCCACTCAAGATACTCCTCTAAGAATCCTCCCTGGCAAGTGAGGTAAATTTCAAGGAAAGGCTGCAACTCGAATTTCGATCACCAATTTTCGCCGCTAAACGAAGAGTCAGAGGCAAGTTCGAAAAACGCAACTGGAAAGGCTTGCGACTTGCAATTCCCCTACAGAGAGTATCTCAAACAGAAGGACTTTTGTTACTTTTTACTTTCACTGAATATTTTACTTATGTTGAATAAAAATATAATTTCAAGTATGGTTTCCTTAATGTAACTAACCTTATATAGGGTGCTTGCACATAAAAGAAGCCGCACCAACTAGCAGTCCCTAACCTATATTACATACTCATCAAAGGTAAATTAAAGTTTCTATCTTTTTCTCGATTTAGTGAAGATATACAGTTAAATATTATAATTTAAAATAAATGTTTTTAAAATACGCACCTCTTAAATAATTTGAAATTTCAAAATGAATTTACTCAGAAGAGACTTAAAATTTTTGGGATATACGGTCATAATAGAACAGTATGTATCATGACAAAATACAATGATTTAATAATCATTGCAATTTCTGAAAGGGAACTACTAATTCCATCACAGTATTCTGTTCTTTGAGCAACTTCTGTAGGTTTAATAAAATTTAAGGAATTGGATTTAAGAATTTCAAATATTATAAAACTATCATAACAATTATAATACATACCCAGTAGTTACTATAACTATAATAAATACTATAGCTAAAGTACTGGAAATAGTAATAATAGTAATAAATATAAAATAATAATACTAGAAATGGAAACAACAACAAATAATAATAATAATAATAATAATAATAATAATAATAATAATAATAATAATAATAATAATAATAATAATAATAATAATAAAATGATAATATTTTAATAATAATAATAATAATATAATATAATAATAATAATATAATAATAATAATAATAATAATAATAATAATAATAATAATAATAATACCATTTTTATTTTATGTAAGAAATTCTAACTAAGAATTACAACTGTACATTAAGCGGGTTTATACAGGTAGACGGCATTGATCAACGGGGTTGATTCAACCGGAGTGAACCCGGTGGCTAAAAGAAATTTGTTTACATGGTTCACTCGAGTAGATTCTCTGCTAGTGATCCAGTCCGTTTCCAAGATAGATTTGAATGAAGCAGTGCGAGCAGGGCGTGCTATAATTTGTGACCTATTATTTAGTATTTGTCAGCAACAATAGTTTAAAAAAATAAAAAAAGGGAAAAAAAGACGTTGGCTGGTTAAGCCATGGATTAGTAGACACGATGTTTTCAAGTGCCTTTTCCCGATAGTTTTTCTTCCTGTACAACGCCGATTTACTATTCCATAAACATTTCTCATTTTGTAATGTGTAGAGTACCTAAAGAATATGGTATTTCCTCCATTTAAACCATTTTTAAGAGAAAATTCACAATTTGTGAGGAAAAATCAACGTCAGCAGCGCAAACACTTGTTCAATACTGATGATTGAGGTCTTTAGCAGGTCACTTAATTGATTCTTAGAATATTCAAAGAAACGTTGGCCTGCGCCAATTCCTCCGCTCATTACCAGCGTTGATCAATTTCATTGAAACTAGCTGTTTACACAGTTCACTCCGGCTAAACCAACCTCGTTGATCAATGTGGTCGACCCGTGTAAATTCACCTTTAACTAATTAATACCTTTCCAATTTATTTAAAAATAGAATTTGTTCTCATCTATTGCTTTCATTATTTCTATTAAGATGTCAACTGGTTTTCGAGAGTGAGATTCGGTATTTTTGTCATTTGTTAAAATGGAAATATCATCGGCAAAGAAGATTAAAAAAACGCCATGTGAGTTGAACAAGTCATTAGTATATAGCGTAAACAGAAACGGTCCTAGAATTGAGCCCTGTGGTACTTTTGCTGTTGATTGAAGTGTGCATGGATGTGATTCGCTTAGTTTTACGTGTTGAAATCTATCCTTTAATAATTATCTTTAAAACCATTGCAAGTTTGTCCCCTCAATGACCATTTTGTTCATCTTACATAACAGTAATAATAATAATAATAATGATCAATAATGCCAAAAACTTTTGTAAAGTCTAGTAATAATAGAAGGGAAGAACCTTTATTTTTTATGTATTTGTAAAGCATAGATTCTCGGTTAAACAAATAAATGCATCAGATATTGAAAATCCTTTTTTTAAAACCAAACTGAGAGTCGTTAAAAATATGATTGAGTAAAGTATTCTTGTTATATACTGATTTGAAATATTCAGCTAAATGAAGAAGTAGGCCTCATATATTGAAGAAAAATATATTGGTTCTATTCTGTCAACCTAGAGTACAGTTTGTATTTTTAAGATTTTCAAATATAAATGGTGTTTTACGATAATTGAATATGCAAGGAAAAAGTATGGTTATAACTTGTACCAATAAGAGAAAGATATTAAAAGTCTGCACAAACCAACTGGAATATACGCTGAGCAAATTACCGATTAGTCGGAACACACACACACACACACACAACACACCAAACACACACACAACCACTCACACAACACACTCAACACACACACACACACACACATCCACACAACACATATATACTATATATATATATATTATATATATATATATATATATAATATATATATTATATACTATAGTATTATATATATATATATATATTATATGACTATATATATATTTAAAAAATTATAAATATATATAGTGAAGTTGCATAAAACCATAAAAAAAAAATCTCTTTTCCAGGGGGACACTTTTCAAAAAAGTTTATTTAGGTAAAAAGTTAGATAAATATGTATCAAAGCCACAAGGTATATGCAAGTTAAAAAAAATATAAAAAATAATAAATAATGAAATAAATATGTGTATTTATTATATCGTCTGGCAGGGATTACTTAGGACCTTCAGTGAATTTATTCTCATTTTTTTGTGATCTACTTCAAGTAAATTATTACAGTAGAAGTGAGGTTGTTATGTTGAATTGTTGTCAAAACAAAATTATTAGACTAATTATTGAATATATGTAATTTTTACTGGTTATTAGCTTTTTTTATATTAACTGAAAAAAGTGTAGCAAAATGTAAAAAAAAAAAACAACTGAAATTAAAGGTTTCATTTTTATATTGTTCGCATGTACATTTATTTTTTTTATAAAATTATTTTCTTTTTTTGTTGTACGATTAAAGTGCAAACAATGTTTTCCAACAGTACTTTGTAGATTTTGTAGAGAGGACGATTGTGCTGATAGAATATTAATTCCGAGGAAAAATTGTTGACCTGACTAGAACTAACCTAACCTAACTAACCTATCATTTGACCCTAGACCATAGGAGGAAACCAAATGATTTGTCCCTATACACATTATTTATGTAAATCATAGAGGTACCTGAGTTCCATGTGGGCCGAATAAGAAACTTGTTTTTTTGTTTATATAATATATATAATCGTATATCATATATATATATATAATATATATATTATTATGTATATATATATATATATTATATAATAAATAATATATATATATATAAAATTATATATATATTATATATATATATATATATATATAATATTATATAAATAATATTATAATATATATATATATTATATATTTATAGTATTATATATATATTATATATTTTATATATATATTTATATATATATATTAATATATAAATATATATATATATACATATATTAGAATAAAGTTTCTCATAAAAAAAAAAAATTTATGTATTTGGTGCAGAAAAGGTTTAAAAAGCTAATGTCGTACAGGTTGATGTACTTTTAAAACCTAATTAACTTAATTTCACACCCTTAGAACTATAAGTAATTTTTCTTTTTTTTACAAATTACTTTTTAACAGTCAAATTTTAACAGAAGCTTTTAATCTAAATAAGAGTTCTTTGAAACAAGTCTACTAGATTTTCTTCTGTTATTAATGCAACAACCTACTATATATAAATATATATATATATATATGAATATATATATATTAATATATAATATATATAATATATATATATATATATATATATGATATATATATATAATATATGGCTCATGTTCACCATCTGTGTGTCCCATGAAGCTGAAGTCATTTTTTTTTTCATGTTACGTTATCGAACCAAATAAAAATGTGTTCGGATTCATTAATCGATAGCGATATGAATACTGGACACATAAAAGACATGTTCATATATTATATATATATATATATATATAGTATATATTATATATATATATATATATATATATTATATATATATATCTATATAATATTATATAATATAATAATATATATATATATTATATATAATATGAAATATATATATATATATATATATATATATATATATATATAATATATATATATATATATATAATACTATATTATATATATATATAGTATATGATATATATAATATTATATATATATATATATATATATATATATATATATATATTATATATATTATATATTAGTATATATCTATATATATTATATATATAATATTAATATATATTAATATAGTATATATATATATATATATATTATAATAATATATATATTATATATATATATATTATATATATATATAAATATATATATAATATATATATATTTTAATAATATATATATATATATATATATATTATATATATATATATAATATAATATTATATATATATATATATATATATATAATATATATATATATACTATTTAAGTTTTTCAACTAAAAAAAAAAAGAAACTTATAATTTTGGTGCTAGAAAAGTTTTAAAGCTAGATGTTCGTACAGTTGAGTTGTTTTTCAATATCCTCGCGACGTTATAATTTTCCATATTGTAAGTAGAGTAATTTTTTTTTTTTTTAACAAATTACAATGATTTTTAGGTTCAACATATATTTATGAAACTTTTAATCTAAATAAAAGTTTCTTTGAAAAGTCCTATAGATTTTCTCTGTATTATGCAACAACCTACATATTTATTCATATATATATTTATATATAGTATATATATATATATATATATATATATATATATAGTTTATGTATATATATATATTATAATATACTATATATATATATATATCTATATATTTATATTATATATATATATATATATATATAGTATATATAGTGGATATAATAGTATATATATATATATATATATATATATATATATATATATATATATATATATATATATATACTGGCTCATGTCACATGCATCTGTGTCCATGAAGATGAAGTCAATTTTTTTTTTTCATAAGTTACGTTTATCGAACAAAATATAGAAATGTGTTCGGATTCATTGTAATCGATAGTGTGGAGGGTGCGATGATGAAATATGGACACATAAAAAGACATGATTCATATATATCTATATGTATAATATATATATATATATATGTATAAATACTGTGTATTTTATATTATATATATATATTATATATAATAATATTAATATATATATATATATATATATATATATATAGTAATATATTATAGGATTATATATATATAATATAGATAGTATATATTATATATTATATTATATATATATATATATTATATATATATATATATAATATATAATATAATATATATATATAATATTTTAATATATATATATATATATATATATATTATATATATATATAATATAGTTATGATATATAGTTATATATATATATATATATCGTATATAAATGATATATTATATATATTATATATTAATATAACACTATATATATATTTATACTATATATATATATATATCTACGCGGTATATATATATATATATATTCTTTATTATATATACTAGAATGTATAATATATACTCTATATTATCATGACTAGTAGTTATAATATATATTATAATATTATATATTATAATATACCGTATATATAATATATATATATATATAGTATATATATATAATAATATCTATATTAATATATATATATATATATAATATATAAATATATATAATATATATCTGTATATATATAATATATATATATATATTATATATATCTATACTAATATATATATAATATATATATATATATATATATATATTAAAAGTCGTGATCGCCGTAAACGACCTTGTTGTATCTATCGACGAAACTTGGAACATGGAATAATAGTGAGAACTGAATGTTGGTGAAATAAATAAAGTGAAATGAGTGGTGAGGACAAGTGGTGTGGGGTGAAATGTGTGTGTACTGGAGTGGGAGAGGAATGAGAGGGTGATAAAGGTTGACATTTTGGTGAGTGATTCTGTTGGCATAGAGCTATGTGGGTTTTGGTTTGTGAGCGTACTAAAATAGGTTAATCGATTAATTTAAGCTTCAGCAGGTTAAGGTAAAATGTGTGGTTGTAAGCATAATTTGTCTAGTATCTGAGGGGGAATGGTTGAGGAGAGTGAGAGTGATGTTTTGGACAACGTTGGAGTAGTTGAATAGACGATCGAAAAAAGTAGATGGTATACAGATGAATTTTTGAGCTGCCGGGAGAAAGCTGAGAATGGGTTTAACCGGTGATTGATTGTGTGTAGGTAATACATTGCATCGACACAAAGACACTCTCAATATGAATACGAGGTTGGGGTAGAATTCTTTAGTGAAAATGGGTCAAGAATGAAAGGCAAAGTTTGTGAATTGTTGAATAAGGTAGTTGTGTAAACAAAACGTTGTGGAGGGTGTAGTTTCTGGAGTGTAATAGAGGAGAGAAGTGAGAGTACCCTTGTAAAAGGGTAAGGGTAAAAAGTGGAACTGTGGGAATTACTTTATTGAGTGTTGTAGGGAATAGATATACTGACAGTCTGGTCAAAAGAGTGAATCGAGTGACTGAGGGGTTGATTGTTGAAGAACAAGTTGGCATTTTTGAAGTATATAATGTTACAGATGGGAAATTTTTTACATTGAAGCAATAACACAATGAGGTAGAAGGAGTAGAAGAGGAATCTTTGTTTAGGTTATGGACTAGATGCCAACAATGGCACAAAGGACAGGATCGACTGAGGCTGGGTCCTAAAACCTCAGAGTTATGATGATTGGTGGTGGTTGGTTTTAGGTTTTCGAAAGCGGCTTGGCGCAACATGATGGCATTTTTGTTGGCGTTTCTTTTGTCTTCCACCTCTTTTAGAGATTTGTGAATTGAGATAGTTTAAGTTTTTCAATAGCAATGTTAAGTCGGAGAATGTGCTGTTATGTCTCTATTGTATTTTATTTGTATATGGATGGGGTGATGAAAGTATTTAAGATGGAGGTGGCAGGGCAGGGGTTAGTCTGATGGAGAATGGTAGGGAGTGGAAGGTGCTTGTTTATTGTACAGAGATGATATGTTTTTTTGTGGTGAATCTGAAAAAAATTTAAGAAAATTGATAGAAAGGTTTGGCAAGGTGTGTAACAGGAGGGGATTTGAAATTAAATGTATATAAGAGCAAGGTGATGAGAATCCACAGTGTGAAATTACGTTGAATTGAAGGCAACTGGAACTAGTATCTGAATTTAAATATTTAGGATATATGTTGGTTTAAAAGGGAAATATAATGCAGAGTGTAGTAGGAAAGTTGTGAATGGTAGGAAGGCGGCTGGTGAAATTAAATTCCTGGTAAATGCAAAGGAAGTAAGTCTTGAGTGCGTTAGGGTTCTGCATGAGGGTATGTTATTACCGGTGTTAATGTATAATAGTGAAACTACGATGTGGAGAATAAGAGCAGTAGATCTAATGTGCTTTCTGTTCTGATGGATAACCTTAGCGACGTGTTAGGTGTGAGAAGAATTGTTTAAATGAAGAATGAACGTATTAGGGAGTTTTGTGGTGCGACGAAAGAAGTAAATGAAAGAATAAATGAGAAAGTATTAAAGAGGTTTGGTCATTTGGAAAGCATGAACAGTAGTCGATTGGTCAAACGGTAGTATTAATGGTGAGTGTATGGGGAAGCCACCGACTGGGAGGCAGAAGAAAAAGTGTATTTTGAGTTAGTAAAGGAGTGTTTGAAGGAAGGGAATGTGAATTTGGTTCAAGCAAGAGGAATGGTGCATAATAGGAGTGAATGGTCCTTTTGTTTTGTATGAACGGAGCGGGCGACACTGTATCGTTGGGAACGACTGACACAACCGGTAGGAGAAATTGAACCCACCACAGAAACACACGAAACCACAAAGATAAACACACAAAGTGGAAACGAATATACATGCCGTGGTGCCAATATAGCAAGTGGCATCTAGGAGGTGAATTTTAATCTGGTGCAACCGGCCGGTAGCACTTAGAGTATGAAGAATGGTGATGAGATATTATATATATATATGGTAAACTATTCTTATTTAGGTCTTAACCTTGGACCCGTCATTGAATTTCTTTCACAACTCGTGCTTAAACGGACTTGTAGACACTTGCGCCGAAGTTGCGGATGTGTTAGTCGACACCGCCGCCCCCCCTCAGTGTGCGAGGGATCCTGTGAGGGAAGAGCTTTGCGATAGGTAATGAGTATTTATATATATATATATAATATACGTGTAGAATTAGATAACTAGATAAAAAGGGGATATAAGTAGAAATAATATATATGTATACCTGCTTTACCGGTGTTGACTCTACAATATAAGGTATATATATATGAGGTATGTCACAAGATAATGGGGAATTAATGGTAGGGGAGAGGCGGTGATATACGTTTCAATTAATAAATGAGCCATGCAAACAAATATAATAAGCGTCCTCTCTAGGGATAGAAAATAGGTGAAGATTAACTTTAGTAAAAATACAGGGTAAATAAAGATATTGATATAAACCACATAAAAAAAAGATAAACGTCAAATGAGTTATAAAACAATGCATCTAATAGAGGAAACATGCATATGATGTTGAATATTTAATAGTAAATGAGGGAATATGGTATTAAATAGAGTGTTACTTTAGCTGTTGTATGGTTTCTGGCTCCCAATTTTGTCAAATTCGTTGTGAGAGTAATATGGTAAAAAGGCAAATAACAAAGCGAATTTGTGCTGCTGAAGATTATAATATATTAGATGTGAAGAAGACCAAAATATGATATATGGACAGGGATAAAAGAAAAGATTGAACCTATAAAAGGTAGAGGCTGTTCAGTGATGTGCGGCGTCGTAAGATTAAAAGGTGATAATATATATGGGTATAAACTTGAGGGGTACTCAAAAATAATATAATAATGAATAATTACCGTACATATAAATAAACACTCAAATGATAGATAAAATACAATAACAGGATGATAAGTAGTGTATAAGTAAGTGTGGTCGGAAATAAATGCAGTAAGAATGAAGACTGCAGTATAAGGTAAGTGTGCGGGGTGGGTCTATATACGCGCTGGTCAGCGGTAGTAGGGTAAAGGGTAGATATAAGTAAAATGGAAATAACAACATTGCACGTACAACAACTATAGATAAGTTGTAATGGAATTGGTGATATCATTGGTGTGAAATGAAGAAAGGTATATGAAATGATATTTAAAAAGAAGGCAATGATTTTGTTTTGAGCTCTTGAAGGGGAATTTCAAATTGATATACTAATCCCGCGTATACGAATGCAACATTTCAAAAGCAAGTTACCGTTACTATAGTAGACAAAGACTCAAGTGAGTGGAGCTCTTGTGGGCCCACAGCATCAAAACCAATCTAGAAGGCAATGACTGTAAGCTAAGTGATATTTGTAATTATATTAGGAAGAAAAAAAATAATCGCACTATGGAGCATAAGAGAAGACAGTCTTAATCATGATCCAACCAGCTCCCTGTCATGTTACAAGACAAGATTTTATAGCAAAAAAGTGAAAAAGAGGTGTCCGGAACATCAGGTGCTAGTGAACCAGCGCAACACTCTAAATTGAGTCATAACTGTTGTCATAAAGGCCCAAAAGATAATACAGACGCTAAGACTTCCAGTAGGTTAACTGAGTGAGTATGTCTCAAAGTTAATAGCGCAGTGGAAATGATCTATGATATATACATAGTAAAGAGCAATATTCTCTCCCTCCATATTCGATACAAAAGATGACCTATTTGATGAGTCTCTGTTGTGAGAGCAGGTGAACTCATTAATCTTGGTACAGAATCTCTCAAAGAAAAATTTAGATGATAGTGTACATTGAATATAAAAAAATTAATAAGCATAAATTCCGAAAAACTATCATCTCATAATTACTGCTAATGTTAAAGGGTGATATTATTCACCTTTTTGAGACTTGTGCTCAGAACATGATTAGAATAATATGGATTGGGCATATATAATAACAGCAGATAAAGCTAAAGGGAAATTAGTTTTTTGAGTATATATGAAAGATTACTTATATAGAGTAATATATTCCAGTTTACGACTGTTTTAAATAGTGTAATGAATCTCTGCATATCTTTCTATTCTCATATTCTCTGATTCTCTAATACTCTCGTACCTCGTACTGTCTACCTCTCTCACTCTCTCTCTCTACTCTCTACATATATATATATTATATAGTTATATAGTATAGGGTATGAAAGATGGCTAATTATAATAAGTCGCCAAGGTAGTATGAGAGGTTAGAGGTATTCAGGATAAAACAATAAGAACAGTATAATATAGGGGAAGGGGAAAGGAATACGGCCTATGAGCGTATAGCTATCTAGGTAAGTTGATATCCTACTACTCAGCAAGAGTGGATAGTTATATATGAGATAAGTAAATTATACGCCTATAAGTGGATTACACAGATATGGAACAGCTAAGAGTAAAACAGACTGTATCATTTAATCAGGGTTATAGTTAGTTAACGTTGCAACTTCACCTATACATACTCCCACTACAATTATTTTATAGGAGGTGAGTAAAATATAGTAGAAAGAACGTAAAGAATACAGAGTCTGGTAACAACGCAAGTTTCGCCCTGGCTAAGGGTCGGCCAACGGCCCCCATGCCCCCCGTGTGTGGTGTGGGTGTTAGTTATTGATGTGAAGGAGATGTGGCGTAGCTCGAAGTCGGTGTGAAAAATTTACACGCACAGCACATTGTCCTAATTCTCATCTAACGAATTTTCTATTTATGTAGTTCTGAGTGTAAAACTCCAAAGAAGGAGGAATATAGAAGGTCATGTAATCTACCCGCACACTATACTCTGTAGTTCTTACGAGGTTATCGAAGAGTTAAAAGAGTTTAGAAATTTTAAAGGAAATTCATAAAGAAATTTATAATGGAAATTGGAAAATATGTGTTTTATTAGAGCACAGATTTAGTGTATAAAGTAAGAGTTTCAGTATATGTAATTGTAGCCTTTAAAATTACTAAATTTAATTAACCCAAGTAAAGAATTAAGCACACAATTAAAAGAACCATCAAGAAATTAAAGCTTAATAAAAAAGACCAAAAAACTACACATAAAAATTCACATTATGGGTTTTTTATGTTAGGTTTATTAAATTATTATTAAAAAACATACCATGGTCCGGGGGGGAGTTTTTTATAAATAAAAAAACCATGTTTTTTTCTTGAAATCACTATATTAAATATTAAATATTATAATATAATTATATAATAGTTATATAATAAAGATAATATTAATATATATCAATTATTATATATTCATATTATATAGTATATATATATATATGATATTAATATAATATATATATATATATAATAGTGATATATATTATAGAATAATTAATATAATATATATATAATATAATATATTAGATATATATATAATATAATTAATATATATTAGATCAGAGCTGAAACCCTCACCTACACGCGTGCTATCTTAATATATCATATCCAGTATGCTTAACAATTACGATGCTTATATATATATATTTATAGTCATATAGTTAGAATAGTATGAAATAAAATGTCATTAGTATTGGGTGATAGTATAGTAAATATACGTGTGACTAGCTGATAATAGTAAATATCATTATCAGTAAATAACAAAAGATTAGAAAAGTAAGTGTACTGAGAAAAGTAGTAAAACAAATGAGTGGAAGAAGCTAATCGCCATGTTGAAGAAGTTACTAGGTGCGTTTAATAATAATCAAGGATTAAATAATATGGTATTTAAAGTAGCTTCATGCCTCTGCCGAAATAAAGGTAGATAGTAGGAATAATATTATATAAGAAGACATATATATATATATATATATATATAAGTTACTTATTGTTATCGGGATCTTATTAGTAAGTTATTATAGTACATAATTAGTGAGTTTAGTCCATCGAGAAGTCTTATAAATTAAAAGCTAGTCGCGTATATAGTGTAATAAAAAAGAATTAATAGTAAATAAGATATAAAATATATATAAGACGGGAAAAGAAACAGTTATAAATGCACAGTGCGGACGAAAAATAAGATAAATATTCAAATATATGTTGAATCAGAAATATATGACGGAAGGTTGGACAAGGATATAAAAGGTCATAAGTAACTGAGTAGGGGTCACCATATTATATATTTAAGGTTACCAAGTAGGGGCCATATATAATGGGGGTGTCTAAAATACTTGTTGAGAGGATTACATAACATACCTCAATATATAGCGCAGTACTCTATAAGGAAGTTAGTAAATTATTCGGCTTATATATAGGTCACACTCCAAGCTCAGAAGATATGAGATATGGAATATTATATATAGTAATTATGAGATATAGATAGTAAATAATCAGATAATAACTAGATTGAATGAAGATAGATAATTATGGAAGCATTTAAATTATAGATGGTTTTGACGATCCGTTTAAAATTTAGAGTATAGACGGTTTAATTGATTAGGTTAAAGTTGGTTAGGTTAGGTTTAAAAGTTGGGTTATTAATGTGTGTTAGGTTATTATTAGGTGTTAGGTGAGTTAAGTATAGTGGGTAGGTTACCCAAAGAATAATTATTTAAAGATGGTAAGTTAAGTAATATGATTAAAGCACGGAAAATAGCCCAATGAGAGTTAGGATAATATAGATATTGTATAGTATGTATTATTAAAAATATAACGGAAATACATAAATTTATTGAGTATTTATTCGCTTCCATGGAGGTACATTAACCACTATATATAAATAGTCACTATTATATATATTAATATTATACATTAAATATATAAAGATATAATATTAATATATAATATATATATAATTAATTATAATTTTATATATTATATATGAATATATTTATATATATTATATATATATATATATTTAATATATATATTATATTATATAATATGGTGAGTACGTGCTTATAGTGAGTAGTGAGTGAGAGTAAAGTAATATGATTAAATATTATATTAGATAGATATAATAATGATACGTATTAATGAGTAGATAAGTAGTATGTTAGGTGGCGTGAGAAATATACGAGCTTTTTCAACACTGAGGGAGAGTATATATAATTTGTTAAGTATGTTTGATAATTGATTTATATATTTATTATTACCGATTTGTTAGATGTTATGGATATATATATAGATAATTTGAATTAGTTCGGTTTAGGTTTAAAGAAGCGGATATGTATATATAGTTGAGGCTCAGATAGTGCGTTGGAAACCTAGAACCGCTATTAGGTATAAGACCAGAAGAAATAATAGATGGAGTGATCAGGAAAGGTGATAAATGTTAGCTAGAGATAGGTAGAAATAATGTAATTGTGAATAATGGGCAGTAACAGATGATAAGAAACGTTATGCATGATTAAGTAATAGAGATAAGTAGGCTGAGTATAATAGTAGGGTTAGCGGCCATAGGGGTATATATATATAATATTATAATGGGCCTCACCTGGATCCAGGGTAATTGATACACCCGTAACACGTTGAACGGATAGTTAACCAGAGTGAGGGATCTACGTCGCTCAGAGTGCTCCAGGGTATAAACTACATAAATATTTGAGTAAGTGAGAGATGAACTTCTGGAGAAGATGTGGACATGACGGAAGTAATAAGCCCGTTACCCTGAACTACATGACACAGATGTAACCTATGAGTATTTCGTGTCAGGTTCCTGATGAAAATTTAAAAGGAAAAGTAGTAGATGAAATTAGCAAAGGTTAAGAAGATAAAAAATAGCCACGCAAGAGGCGTGATTACGAATCTTAATATAGACGGACTGATGTACTAGATAAGGGTGCGCGTAACGTAAATAAACATAATCTTTGAATTGTCTGAGGGACAGTTGACCCACTACTCTTGTACTGAAACCCTCTCCTCCTCTATACTAGAGTCGACTATAACAAAAAAGCAACAGTGAAATATGTGGATATCACAAAGATTAATAATTATTTAGTTTGCATATTCTTATAAAGATTGTGGTTATTGATTACAAGAGGTTATATTATTGTAAGATGAGGTTAAAATATAGATAGTTGATAAGTAAGGCATAATTAGAGATAGTATATAATATGTGGAAATTCTGAGTTAATTGTACGAATTATAATGTAGCAATCCCAATAACGATAATTTTTTCGCAAAAATTTAATTAATTTATGTTCGAGTATTTATGCTAAAGATTTTCGTAAAGCAAAAT
>JABUQX010109473.1:5000-10000 GCA_015478945.1 Trachelipus rathkii
TATGATATTTTATCTAATATATCTGAATATATATATATATCCTTCAAAATAAAAACTAAACGTTAAAAAATAATTAGCAAAATGTACTTAATTACATAATTATAATTATATATCTTGATATCTCTTATTGAAATATAAAAACGAAAAAAACGGTAGATATTTATCTACCCTGTTTTATTGTAGTTTTTTTTTTTTTTTGTTTCATTTTGTATTTATGTACAATAAATTTAATTTTTATTAAAAATCACTGAAAAAAACATTAATAAGATCACGATTACCCTCCTAGGGTATTTCTCTGAATTGCACAACTAAAATATAGAATTAACTTAAAAAAAAAAATTTTCTTCTGAGATATATTACCTTTAATGGTACATATTATATATAGTGGGCCCCTGAAATTATTTTCTTGAGTTGATTGTTTGTTTTCTTGGTATAGGCCTTCTATATGAATTGGAGAATTATTTAAAAACCATAAAACAAATGATGATTTATTGAATTAAATTTAAATAAAAACAGTCTCCCCTTTATTGAGATTCTCTTGACGATGAATCGTGAAATTTTGACATTGGTAGGATTAAGTCCATAAGTGAATATCTTGATCCATATATGCCAAAATTGGGCGTCTTCATTCGAAGAGAAACTTTGACACTTGGATGAGACATACTTTATGGAGATCTTGAAAAAGAACTTGTTGCGATTCTGGTTTGGTATAGAATTTTAAGTGTTCTACAGTCACCACTATGGGCGATCACTCATCTGTGAGTAATTTTGAAACGTAGATGAAATGGTGACGACCAGGGGATTGAGAATGGTTGAAGGATACCAGTTCAGTTTTTGCAATTGTAAATTCTTCATTTGTAAAAAAAATGGGAGAGGGTACTGAATCATTCAGAATTCGAAAAGGAGCCTGAAGATTTTCGAATTGGAATCCAAATGAGTTTCGGACCATATCCAAAACTAAATTGAGAATTGATAAAAGAAGTCCTTTATCGGAATATGTTCGTTTGCAGTCTTTTGAGTCATCTTCTTGGAGTGTTCTGATTTGGATTTTTAGTATTATGTTTTTTCTTTTTCTTAATTTTGGTTGTTTTCTTTTGGAGACGAACTTTTCTCTGGTGCAGGATAGAAGGAGTTGTAAGATAGTGAAGTATCATCCTTCGTTGTTTGGCATGTAATAAGTAATAACTGGTGAAAGCGATAGGGTATATCAGAAGACGCTGGGGATGTTTTCTTTTACCTGTGTATTACCAATATATAGGGTCCTGTTCGTGAATATTTTTATCGATGAGGACACGCGGTTCAGTTCCAATAATATTTCTGTCGTCAGGGGTTACCTTATCAGTCTTATAACTTGCTGAATCTAGGTCTAACTATGAGAATTATCTAATGGTTCTGGAAGCTGTGCAGGTTTGCAAATTAATCAAGGAAAAAAGCTAGAGTTTACTCTAAATAATATTTAAAGTAAGCCCAATCACGAAGTTTTTGAAGATCGATACAAAAAGCCAAAAAATCCATTATTAATCATCTTGCTCTTAAATACTATTTGGCAGTATCTAACATATTAGTAATTTACGAAAATCATAATATTCATCTTAACCTAGCATAAGTCTAAAATTAAATTACAACCTAACATATTACATGCTAATAATTTTATCTTATCCAAATTTGTCTAAAAATAAATCTGATTTTTATATAATAATAATTATGAAAATAATCTAACCTTTATTAATTAAATAATAGCGATCATTAATAATAGTTTTCCCAAAATTAAATAAATAGACTTGTGGATCTCATAATTGCGAAATTAATGGCCTTCAAGGCAGATATATCTTGACACATCGCCCTCCTAAGAGAAAAATGAAGCGCCATCTTTCGTCTTGGCAAGAAACGTCCATGGATATACTTTGCCTGGAAAGAGTATAGTTCCTTCGGTATTTGTACTGTGCCATCGCTTTCATCCACGCTGAAGAGTTTCCCATTTCTTCGGTCTTCGGGATCGTTCCTCTGTCTGATCCGTTTTCGTTCTTCATCTCGACTTTTCAACATTGCAGTGGAAGTCATCAAGATGGCAGACTCTTTCGTTCCTGCGAAGGTTTGAAGTTTTCCAGTTCCAAATCTTTACTTCCTCCAATACGCAAAGGTCAATTGGTCTGGAGTCTGGACACTTGGCTGGCTAAAACACTCCAGCCGTTGATTTTTGTTAAGAGCGATGGTTGAAATTATTCCTCATTCCGCATCACTTAGGACGGTTCAGCATTATTTCGAGAGGGCATCCAATCAACATTCAGACAATGTGAAACTTTCCACACTTCGTCCTTCGAACGTTTTTAATAGTTTTATTTTAAATTCTTCACTTTTTTCTGAGAGTCTCAATTTGAAATTTGTTTTACTCGACCGCAATATGAGTCTGTTTCAATAATTATTCTTCTCAATTATTTCCATATCAGAATTTTCTGGGAAACATGTTGACAGCACATAAGAGACGAACCAACTCTTCACCTCCCTATCTGAACTTGAGGTTCTTTTGTTTAGAAACCATCATGCATAAAATCAAACCAAGGATAAAATAAAATAAGGAAAAAAAAAGAAAATTCCTAGTTTCAGCCCTGTTCAATTTTTTATCATGCAACTTTGATTTGCGCATCGATTTCATCAAGTTTCATTTCATTTTTTAGTATCTCTTGTCGGCTTCTCAAACATATCGCTTGATTCTTCCCGAAAGTGAGGATCTGTCTCTTGGTTTGATTGTTTATTTTTCCCAGACATCTAAGCACCTGGTCTTTGTCTGACTTTAATCTTAACGAATGATATGCCGCATCAATTCTACAATTACTATTCTCAGGCGTCTCCGCCGTCACCTCAGACTTTATTGCCTCATTAACACTGGCTTCAAAACAGCCTGAATTTGAGGAGTTTTCTTGATTTTGGAATGGGAAATTTCCATTCAAATTTTCCACTGTCTTACTATCTTTTGTAGCAGTTTCAGTTTCATGAGTTGTTTCGGCAACGGATGTGTCCTTGCCGACATCAATTTTATCATTATTATTTTCAATAGCATTTTCAGCTTCATAAGTAATTTCGACAACGGATGTGTCCTTGTCGGTATCAATTTTATCATTATTATTTTCTGTAGCATTTTCAGCTTCATAAGTAATTTCGACAACGGATGTGTCCTTGTCGATATCAATTTTATCATTATTTCCGAACCCTATTGTCTCCGGACCTAGTGCGCCTGGGATATTTCCCAATGTTAAATCATACAACGCATCGTTCAGACATAAAGCTTCGATGTACCCCGTATAGAACGGAGTCCGAATCCAAATTCTTGCTTCAGGGGCTGTCCTAAGGGTGTTATCAATTAGAAGCATTTTTCTAATCTTGCCTGTGAACTGATGGTCTTTCACAAAAACTTCTTTTTCGTCAATTACGCCATTAACACCCCTATATCACGAAGTACTGATACGTTAATGCCATTTATAGAACCATTCGTAACAAGCATGAGGGAATGTCTGAACGTTTGAATCTATCCTGACATGACATGCGATCTAACGGGGATTGATTTTCCATTGACGTGCAACATGCTGTCCTTTAACATTTTACTCACGTCAACACACTCATCGTCTTCCACAATTTGACATGCCGCTGCAAAATCCCCTTTGTTAATAGAATTATCAATTGTAACGGCAGCATTGTGTATTTCTTTCCTTGGGGCGTGCCATCTTCTCTCCGCTGTCTTGTTATCGCGGTTAAACTTATTATCATAATAGTGCCGATTACATGGAAATCTGTTGTTTCCATTTTGGGCAGAATAACAAGCGCTGGAATCGTGGCCGACTTTGTGGCATATTCCACAAACTTTGGTGTGTTGGGGTTGAGTATTATGATTTGATATTTGTCCTCGTATACTGTCAGATGTCAATCAAGGGTTCAAGTCTTCTTTGGAACAAAGGTTTTTCTTACCCTTGCTTGAAGAAATCTATCCGCGCGAGAAGCGATGTCGTTTAAACTAGAGAGTCCTGTCTCTCTAAGATGAACAGCTAAGTCTTTTGGGCAACAGGTGAGAAATTGATCAACCACTATAAGATCGGTTAAACCTTGAAAATCTTTGTTGAAACTTGAGAGTTCACACCACCTTGACGGATATGATTTAATATCCATATCATAATTGTAATGGGCCCTCCATCTGTTTTGGGCATTGGGCTTCCTTAAACTTAGCCTATAACCATCTTAGGATCCATATTAAATTGAATAAGGAGGGCTTCCTTTAAGCTAGAAAAATCATTAGCTAAGTTGGGAGGCAACTTGCTATAAACTGACAAAGCACGTCCAGTTAGAAGCGCACTTAAATAGAGAGGCCATAAACTGCGATCCCAATTTGAAGATGTCGCATAGCTCTCAAAACGTTGGATGTAAGCGTCCATTTCGTCCCTTGATTCGACGAACGGGGCCATATTCGGTACCTTAACGTTGGTCGATGAGGATACATTGCTTAAATGGACGGACGATTGAGACTAATTGGACAGTCGTATTCGTTCTAATTCGAAGTTCCGGGTGCGTTCGGCTTCTTCAATTTGTTTATTTAATAATGCAGCTTTCCTTCGTCTTCTTCTTTCTTGAGTTGAGCTTCCTCTTTCTTGAGTTGAGCATTCCTTTCAGCTTCCTCTTTCTTGAGTTGAGCATTCCTTTCAGCTTCCTCTTTCTTGAGTTGAGCATTCCTTTCAGCTTCATCTTTATTGAGTTAAGCATTCCTTTCAGCTCTTTCTAATTCAGCAATCCTCTCTTCTTTGTAGGCCTTCTCTCTTTCTTTGATGAATTCGAGAGACTCTTTGCCTTTTAGGCCTAATTCTTTAGCCATCTGGCACCAGGATTAGTAGTCCATTATTAATGTCGACAAAGGAGAGAAGAGACCGTGAAGAATAAAAGAGAGGTGAGTATCTAAATTCAGCAAGTGTGATGAAGAAATAATGTCAAGCTATATTCCTTCTCGGACAAGGCCACCC
>JABUQX010109473.1:22500-33981 GCA_015478945.1 Trachelipus rathkii
GTTGAGATACTCTCTGTAGGCGAATTGCAAAGTCGCAGCTTTTCCAGTGCGTTTTTCGAACTTGCCTCTGACTCTTCGTTAGCGGCGTAAAATTGGTGATCGAAATTCGAGTCGCAGCCTTTCCTTGAAATTAGCTCACTTTGCAGGAGATTTCTAGAGGAGTAATCTTGAGTGAATTATTTCTTTTTGAATTCTTGTTATTTGATCTATGACTTTGTATCTGACTGAAAAATATCTCAAAATGACGGGTTTATATAGTAATTTCACTTTAACTTATGCTAAAATTTTGGTCGCGCAAATCCTAGCATAAGTACGAACATTATAAATTAAAAATTTTTAGAAAGTTAATGGATTGCACATTACTTCCTGCGCTAAACGGAGTGAGAAAGTGTGGTTATACATAAATTATACAAGAAATTAATAAAATACATAGTTATACTTTCAAATGCAACATACCTAATATGTCCGAAGACATAAGTAAGACATATAAACATTTGAAAAGGCAAAAAATATATACAAGAAATGTAAATATTCAAATACGAGCATAACTGGTTACATCCGAAGATCTAAACATATATACAAGTATTTTAATACATATAAATACAATAATGTTATATATACAGAAAATAAAAAAGGTGCATTCAAACACAAGCATATTTGGTTATATCCGTTAGATATAAACAAACATACCAACATTTAAATGCATAAAAGTACAAAAATGTTCGTACATAATTATTGATATGAAACAATTGAATTATTCACAAGTTAAATAGGCCACATCGATCGAACCATTAAATCCAAGGAAGGTTCGCAGTTATAAGACGTTTTCTCACGTATCCTGATTTGACCAACCTGCGCACGTAGTTTAAAGTTGTAGTTACGATAAAACATTGCTTGACATATGTAGAGACGAAGTGCTTGAAATTTAGGTCCTTTATTTGAAAAATTTCTTAATACATAAAAGGGAGCGGTCACAAAACCATTTAGAATTGCAAAAGGAATCAAAGTTTCGTAGTGGAATTCAAAAATGAATTTTCCTGCCCATAATCCATAATTAAAATGAATGAAGAATCCATACTGTAGTAAAAAACGAAGTTACATATGTAGGGCGAAGTTGCTGAAATTTTAGGTCCTTTATTTGAAAAAATTTCTTCATACATAAAAGGGAGAGGTCAAGACCATTTAGAATTCGAAAAGGATCCAGAGTTCGTAGTGGAAATTCAAATGAGTTTCTGCCCATAACCCAAACTTGAATGATGAAAGAAATCCAGCCGAAAAGGAAGTTTTGCTATGTCTAGCGATGAATCTCGAACTGTGATAGTTGTGTTGAATAAGATGAAAACCTAATCCAAAATTAATTAAAATATGAAAATTGAAGTTCGTATCGATAATGTGCGTTTGTTTGAGTCATCTTTTCGGAGTGTTTGATTTTTTTGGGGGGGATTTTGTGTTAGTGCAGTTTTTTCTTTTTCTTTCCTTTTGTTTATTTTTTAGAAGGCGTTGATTGAAGTTGTGGGTGTTCCTTCCTTCCGGGTTCACCAATTTATAGGGTAGGACTTGCTAGATTGGTGGCTTCTTTTAATGTGCAAGCACCCTATATAAGAGGTTAGTAAATTAGAAATCCATATTTGAAATTATATTTTTATTCAACATAGTAAAATATGCAGTGAAAGTAAAAAGTAACAAAAGTCCTTCTGTTTGAGATACTCTCTGTAGGCGAATGCAAGTCGCAGCCTTTCCAGGGCGTTTTTCGACTTGCCTGCTGACTTCTTCGGTTTAGCGCGAAAAATTGGGTTGATCGAAATTCGAGTCGCAGCCTTTTCCTTGAAATTTTCACCTCAACTTGCCAGGAGGATTTCTACGAGAAGAGTAAATCTTGAGTGAGTTGTTATTTCTTTTGATTCTGTTAATCTCTGATCTGAAACTTTGTATCTGACTGAAGAGTAATCTCAAAATGACGGTTTTTTATATATTATTTCATTTGGACTTATGCTAAAATTTTGCTCGCGCAAATCTTAGCGTAAGTACGAACATAAATAAAATTTTTACAAACAAGTTAATGGAGTGGCTACATGTATATTCAGAAACTCCCTAAATACATAGTGATCTCGAAGCAAATTTGTTTCTTATTAATTAAAACCAGATTCTCTATAACAAATTATTTGATATATATAATATATATATATTATATATATATATATATAAATATATATATTATATTATATATATATATATATATATATATATTAATAATATATATATTATATCATACTGTGAATATATATAGTATATAGTATATATATAGTATATAATATATATATATATATATATAGTATATATATAATGATATATATATATATTCTTTCTTTCTCATCCCTCAACCTTCACTTCCTCACTTCCACGATTGGGAGTAGGGTGCGTAACATGCAAGAAAATAGAATAGTTAGATAAAAGACTGACGTAAGTCCGAAAGGAAAGATCAACCGACACTTTTCCTATACACTTAAATGCTAATCGGTCGCAGTCAAAAGGGCTGACAACACTGCGTGGACCTCCACTGTGTGTAATCTCGTCATGTAGGGTTCATCCCTTGGCCAATGCTCAACAGACGCCCTCGCAAACCCAACATTCATCCTATTATGCAACTTTCGTTCTTCACCTCGCTAAATTTAGATGTCCTATCCTTCAGATTCAGACGCTTCTTTATTGGTTCTGACTCACTCATTTTTTTTTTTCGGTTCCAGCCGGTCGATTCCCAGGACACACTCTCACTATAAATCCGCTTAACCAAACGCAACTATTATCCATTCTTTCCATATGAACCAACTATGCTTATATTACTTTCGTTTAATTCTCTCATTTGAAGCCTTATACAACACCACAAACTCTCAAACACGTTCATTGCCTCTATTTTGTCCAATCTTTCTGCACACCTAACAGTACCCCTAAGAATTTACATCTAAAAAGATTGCATCTTAGATGCTATGTCTCTTAATTCACACTTATAGTTTCACTCTATAACATTATAGCATCGGTAACCAACTAACCTCAGCAAAACCACACGCGCAACCTCTGGAATTTGTCCCTTTGCATTCCACCAAGATTTAATTACCCCACCTTCCTACCATTCAGCAACTTTACTACTACACTCTACACCATCCGTTCCTTTTCTGACATATAGAGTAAAAATTTTTAATTCAGATATTTGTTTCCAATTGTTCACCAGGACAACATGATTTGTATATAACTGTATGTATATCATTTGGTGTTCCGAGACGAAATGGATATATCCTTCTGATAGTGATATTATATATATATATAATGCTTATATATATATATATATATATATATATTATATATATATATATATATATAGTATATATATATATATATATATATATATTATTTATATATAATATATAATATTTCCATAATATATATATATATATTACACGTGTGTATTATATATTATATGATATTATAATATATTATATTATATATCAGTGCATGTAAGGTATACCCTTGTACTAGCTATAGGGATAGGTCTATAATGCGTCATATATTATAGTAGTATATACATATATTATATATATGATATATCTAATCTCTTAATAACTAAAATTGCTGCCTTAACAAGATAATATTCAAAGAAAATGTTTGCCGGAAAGTAATTTGGGAAACTTAACAATTACTATAAAATATATATATTACTATAGTATAAGTATATATTATAGTACGTATAAGTATAGTATATATATATAGTTATATATATATATTATATATATAATACACTATATATATATATATTGCATGGGCGTCGTCAGGGGGGCAGGGGGGGGCAGCTGCCCCCCCTAGAAGTGTTTACTCTATATGAGTCTACCTGCGAATTTTTTTGAATCCAACGTCTCGTTGCCGGGTGACGTTATTTGTTTACGATATATATATATATTGATATAATATATATAGTATATATATATATATATATATATATATATATATAAATATATCTATATTATAGTATCATAATATTAGTATTTAATGGCGACGGCTAGTGCAATCGTCATTTTTCCTCACATTTTCTCTGCCGATCATACGAAGTCCTTTCTCATCATTTACTATGCTCATTTTAATTTGTTGATAAGACTGTCGTTTGTTTATCTCCATTCGCTACTCGTTTTTTTGTTGTTTAATGTCTGAATATGGTATAAATTAGAACTTCTAGGATTTTTATGTTTCAGGCGGATTACTCAAGTTCTTTATTAAGTGTTTACAGGTTTCGACCACGCAGTAGCATTGAAATTATCACTCCGTGACGCCCCCACTATATAATTCAACACCGCCTCAGAGCGTAAAGTTAATTGTTCTCTATTTCATCAAGATCATAGGAATGATTAGTAGTTCCTTGGTACGTACGTCTTTTAACTTTCAATGTCGATTATAATAAAATTTTTTGTATTTACTTTTTAACAGTAGGAAATTTTGTAACACAGATCTTACTTGTCCCATAATGAGGTTAACTTGTCATTTATTAAAAAACTATTTTTACGGATTAAACACAGCTAAAATAGGTGGTTTTAACAATAGTTTGGCTATCGCCTTTTAATTTTTTCTGTTTAACATCTTGGAATGTTTTAGTGAAAATTAATTAGCGCCTAATGACGCATCATGTGGGCAGAGATTTACAGTACAGAAAGGACGCAAGGTGAATAAGGGGGCCGAGCGATAGAGTGGACTCGTAGTGTCGGGTAAGTCAAGAGTCGGCTGGCTGGGTGAAGCTGCCCGGTATTAAAAGGGAAATAAGCGTGGGAGATATGGTATAGCTGCGGGTATACGCTCGATGAGTTGGGAGTCGTAGCCAGAACTCAGAGATAGGTATCTGTCGCCAGGGTAAAGATGAAGTGCGGAGAAGGTCGTAGGGTATTAGGATATATACACTATTGTGAGTATTCATTAAGTAGTTAGATAATTGCTTGGACGGATTAGAAGTGATGTGATCTAGGTAGTCGTAGAGGTGGTTATGACACGAGTTAGAAGCGGGCGGATGGAAGGAACCGAGTGGTAAGGCGATTAGAGGTGGCAATATTTGAATGGGTAATGCACGTTAGGCGTGCAGGATGTGCGATGCAGGGGAAGTGAAGAGAGTCGAAGCGATGGCATGAGTTAGTGGCCGGTTGAGGAAGTAATAGGAGTAGTTATTGTTTCATATTGTGGAAGGAAGAGACTCAGATAAAATGGAAATGGTAGCGGTGAAAACGAAAGAAGATACCGATAAGTCAACTAAGACTACACAAGAGCAATCCCCTCCTACTTTCGCACTGATGAAGGGAACGGCCGACAGCCAGACCAGGTCCCAAGCCAAGCCTCGAGACGAGTCTCAGAAAGAATTGGGTCTAGCTTTCGGAGCTAGCGTCTCAGTAGCAGTGTGAATGACATAAGAGTGGACAGTTGAGGTCATAGGTGTATCATTTGAAGTGGAGATTCATCTTAATGATTTACGGACTGAGGAATGCGGAGAAACAACGTTAACTTATGAGGGAGGAGTTGGTTGGGTGACGTTGTGTCTCCGCAGTGATCGTAGCGAGGAGCAGGTACATAGATAGCTTTGTTGGAGGAGAATGCCCGACCCACGATTAATTAACGGTAGAGGGAGATTTGCAATGTGTTATGGGAAGTGGGCTTTGGAGGAGCATCAGTTGTGGTCTCTGTGTGCTATTAGGCTCGACATATCTCACAGGCAGCGCTTCGAGAGAGGGTAGCTTTTTGGCCCGTTGTTGTACTTTTGATTGTCCACCAAAATTAAAGTTCGGTCAGAGGGAAGTGCCTGAGGCTTTTAATAATAAGAATATGTTAGCCTAAGATTCATTGAAAAGATTGGTTCATGGGCGGCTCTGTAGTGCGGACTTACAAATCACAGAGTGGTCAGTAATAAACTGCTGGATTGGAGGTCTGCAAAAGACTATGTTCTGAACAGGACGTGCCGTAGACATCCAAATTAACCAGCATTCTAAGAAAATCATAGAAAGAAAATAAAAAAAATATTATCCTCAATAATGATGCCGGAGATTAGTCATTGAAAAACCATTTTGAAGGGGAAGAAAAATGCCACATCCCAATCAGTTCAGATTTCAGAATGATATCATTTCTCTATGTGGTACACTCTATAAAGGAAAGCATCGTTAAGAAGGTAAAGGAAGCGTGTACGTATAGCTTACTGGCAGATGAAACCGCTGATATTTCTGTAAAAAGGAAACAATTATCCCATAAGGGTTGCGTATTTCGACAAGAGTCGTGAAGTCAAAGAGCGAATTTATTGCGTTTGTAGAATCTGAAAAGCGACTTGGACGCAAAGGACCGATTGCGGAAGAGGCCATTGACGGATTTTGGTGTACACGACCGGAAAAACTGGGATCCCCGAAGAACTGCGTATGGCTTGGGTTTCGAATGTAGCTCATCTGTCTGTTGGCTTAGCCGGGGAATTACCGGAGGTCGTGGCAAGAGAAGGGAGTGTAACCAAGCAATTATTTCATCGGAAAAAGCATGAAAAGCATGTGTTTTGGTAGTAGTTCATTGCTTTTGCCACGAACCAAAGTCTAGTAGATGTAAGTGTGCGTAAGGGCCACAATACCAGAAATCTTCGTAGATACTCGTGGGGAACTATAAATGACATTATTACGTTTTTCGGCGAGATGCGTCTTGGTGAAAAGAAAATTAGGATGGCCGAAAGAGGCATCTCCCAAAGCACTATGAACAAGGCCACGGAAAGTGCCGTCAGGGAGTGGTTTAAAGGGAGCACGATATACGTACGGAAGAATGCAAGGATTTAGAAAATCCCTTTCACAATTGCAGAAAATGCCCGCCACAAGAGGAAACGACGGTTTTCAGGTTGCAATTCAAGCGCGAGGACATAGGTTCCGCGTCGTAGTCAGTTGATTAGTGAGACTTGGAGAAGCGCGAAGTATACTTCTATGGACCGCGATGTTAGGTGCACACGCAATTGTGTGAGTAGATGCTGTGATTTCCAACTGCGACAAAGACTACATTTGGGACTCAAATGCCGTCTATCTGAGGGCTCGCGGCGGAACATGTCAACCATAGGTATACGTCGGAATGAGTTGGAGCCAATAGGGATATAGAAATGACAGGATAAAGAGGCTGAGTCATATTCGCTGAGCGCAACTTGGGACTGTGATCTGAATATAACCACGGGGTATTTGGTAGGCAAGCAGCACCACAGCAATCATCCAGCAACAATCCCACTGAGTTCTGGCAGAAGATGCTTAAATACTCCGTAAATGGATTCTAACTCTTCTTTGAATTAACGGTTTTCTAACCTGAAATACACCTTTATGCATTAACATATCTGACATACATTCACATCGCTCTCTCACCTCAGGAGTAAAGGCAAGACAGCTTTATTTTAATAGTTTTTAACATCCTTAAAAGCATAGAAGAAGAGTAGAAACATTTGGTACAATTTGGAGGGAAAAGAAACTGAGTAGTGAAGAACTACAAATCTTGTTACTTCCCAGAGTCTTAGAGGAGCTGAAGAAAGCTTAGAGATACTACTCGCCCACCATGCCACCACAGTACAGTGAGACACTTCTTTCAGTACTTCGCTGCGAAAGATTCAAGACCTTGGCTGCGAAGTAACTATGGGAAGACGACAGGTTAAACGGAGTACTGGCTATGATGAGTGTACAAAGAAAATGTTTTGTTGGAACACAGTGTATGATTATGTTTATTTCAAACATGTAGGAATAATTGCGTTGGAAGGTTAAGGCATCAGGTTTTTAATCCACTCAATCAATTTTTGTACGTTCACAATATTATGAATTTTCTTTCATTAAATACTAAAAGTATTTGATTATAAAAATAAAATTTTTATAATATCACGTGCAAGGGTATCCTCAGTTTTATCTCTTCTTCTCCAGCTTGTGCAATACATATCCTCTGGATGTCCCAAATCTTTTCACTCTACTCCATACATCTTGCTGTGTCAGACAACTGTCACGAGAGAAAGCAGTAAAGGAATATGACAAGGTCTAAAGAAGCCCGCTTGACCACCCTCTATTACCACATTTAATTAAGTAAAGCAACTCGTCGCAATCAGTAAAATTCACCATAGATTGCTTCACGGGACCCGCGACGATCTCACTCATGGTAAATCGTCCAAAGTGTAGGGTCATCTCCTGGCCCGGTGGGCCACAACCATACCCTTACACACCCCGCCATTCTCTCCTATCCAGCACCTTTCTTCTCGCCTCTGCAAACTCAACATTTCTCTCCTCCCAACCATTCCTTTACTGACTCAATCCCACCTTTTTCTTCGGTCTGCCCAGCCGGTCGGTTCCAACACACTCGCCCCACTATACAATCCGCTTAACCAACCGACTATCATTTATTCTTTCCAACATGACCAAACCATCTCAACAATCTTTCAATTTATTCTCTCATTTACCCCTTTCTTCACCCCACACAACTCTCTAACATAGGTTCATTTCACTCATTTTACTCAATTCTTCTCACCTAACATGCCCTAAGATCTGTCACTGAACAATTGACTTTAGACTATACTTCTTATTCCAGACCATCGTCTCACTACTAATACATAAACACTAGGTAACAACATACCCTCATGCAAGACCCTAGCGCAGCATCCCAACTTAGTCTTTTTTCATTCCGCAACATTTAATTGCACCACCCTTCCTGCCATTCACAACTTTTCCTACTACACTCTGATCATAACCGTTCCCTTCTCATCCAACCCATACCCTAAAATATTTTAAACTCAGACACTTGTTCCGCTGCTCACCATCTAACATAACTTCACACTGGGGCTATCCTCACTCACACCATATACCTTACTCTTACTATGCGTTTTCTTCCAACCCCTCCTTTTTACCACCGTGTCAAATCTCTCTACCAATCTTCTCAACTCTTCTTCATATTCGCCACAAAGAACCAAATCATCCGCTATAATATGTCTTTCTTTTATATATATATATATATATAATATATATTATATATATAATATATATATATTAATACTATATATTATATATTATTTATATATATATTATTTACTTATATATATAATAAATATATATTATTATATATATATATATACTATATATATATATATATATATATATATATATATATATTATATATTATATTATATTATCTATATATATATATATCAAAGCTCTCTAAATTTTAAAGCTGCCCCCTGGCTTGGAAGCTGGCGACGCCCATGTATATATATAATATATTATATATATATATATTATATATATATATACTTAATATATATATATATATAATATAGTATATATATATATATTATACTATATTATATATATATATATATATAGTTTATATAATATATATATATATATTATTATATATTATATTAATATATCTATTATTTATATATATATATATAATATATATATTATATAATTATTATAATATATATTATATATAGCTAATTATATAATCTGACGAAGTTCTACCTTTGGCGTAGTATTTAATTTTAAAACAGAGAGGAACGCCTTGGATTTAATGATTTAATTATTGAAATATTAATTTTTAACTACATAATAATAACGTAATGACAATTAACATTCTACATTACATTCAAGATAATTGCCCTTCACGGTTATTAATGTGTATTTAAAAAATAAAGTACGTTCATAATTAATATCATTATCCAAGGGCTTCTTCTTGTTAATATATATATATTTATATATTATATATAATATATATATAAATATATATAATATAGTATATAATATATATATATTTAATTATATATATATATCTATTTTCGACCATTCTAATGAAACAGAAATTAACTTAGATATGTAAAAAAATTACTCTGAATAAGTAGGAGAAGTTATGCCAATTATATTCTGAATAACTCTTATATTAATCAGAGTAATTATTTCATACCAAAGGTAAATTTTTCTGTTTGTTAAATATGTCGAGAAAAAAATTAGTTCATCTAATGGTTACATTACCATAGCTGGACATTATGTATAATAATTCAAAATTGAAATGAACCAACAAAAGTATATACCTATAATTATATATATATTATATATATATATAATATATATTAATATATATATATATATATATATATGTATATATATATATATATATATATACTATATATATATTAGGAGTAGCGATGCTGGCTATATATAGGCGTATTTTGGTATAGTCTATTTATTTATATGATAGTATAATAGGAGAGTATAGGAGTTAGTATATATACATGGAGAGGAATAGTGTATATTACGTTGTCGTAGCGGACGTGGCTAGGAATGGTGTACCGAGCGTACAGTTTCGTTAGTGTCTGATAGGTAGTGAGTAAGAGTAGGGTGACTAGGCTATAATATATAATGATTAGGCGTCAGTCGCGCGTGCCGACATCCAGCCTACCTGTATATAAGCTGAATAACAAAGACCTCGCATTAGGTATCATGCTCGTATGAGGTTCAGTAGAGGCGGTGATGATTTAGTAGAGGTCGATGGACAGACGTACAGGTTTTATATATATTATATAGTATATATATTTAAGTATAAAGGACCTAGCGCGGAAATCGACTGTGATAGTATAGCTAATAGGGATACTAGTGAATGGAAGAGATTATGTGTGCCTGTTTTTTCAAGTATCCCGTGATTTGCAATGTATTTTTAAAAAGCTATGTCGTCCTTCCACCGAGACAGCGAAGTATAGAGAATAACTGTAGTGGAAATTAAAAATTATAATATTATGATCGTTTGGCAAATTCCGAAAAAGGATATTTTGACGTAATAACAGATTGCGAGACGTGGCAGAGGTAGCTTGGTTACCTGCGCGATTAGTTCTTCCATCTCTTGGATGGTGTCTATCTATGCCGTGTGGTCTAGCAGGTTGTGTGAATACTACCATCACCTATATGAGTGTATATTATGTGATCTATGGGGCTCACGTATTCTAGCGATGCATATATACGATTAGTATGGTATAACCTAATAGGTATATAGTATGTTCTATGTGGATACGTCCTTATAGTTGTATACTACAAGAGAGTCGATGTAGGCAGACGTCTGATTATACCGCAGGTGTATCGCAGAGTATTAGTATATAGATTATATATGTATATATACGCGCGATGAACTTTTAGGCCAAAACTATGAAGCAGTGTGTAGGCGTGCATTCCATTCCACTAGTGTAGTTTTTAGATTACTTCGAAAATTGGATCCAGGACATCGCAAAGTGTAATTGCTGCAACGTAATTTTATTGCTCGGAAGTCGAATAAAACGACCATCTGGTCGGGTTAGAGACCTTTGCTAAGCGCAGGGCCAAACGAAGGAAGAATAATTAGATCTATACGATCTAAGGAATAACTATACGACCAAAGGAAGGGAAAGAAATACAATGAGTAAACATATATATGGAGAGGTCTCTAACACTAGCTTGAAGAATG
>JABUQX010109474.1:5000-20000 GCA_015478945.1 Trachelipus rathkii
ATGTTATCGAGCCCATAGAACTCGAATATGAGGATTTTATTTTCGTAAAGGGTGTCTGTGGACCCCCCCGGAGGGGGTCCTCCGAAGAAAACACATAGTGCATAGAATATGAAGTTAGAGAGCTTGTATTCTCCACAAATTTGGTATACCCCTTTCCTATGGCGTAACCTCATCGTAAACGGGGGTGCCAGCCCCTAAAAATAGGAAATGCCTGTAGAAGGATGAAATTTGGAGAGTACATAGAAGAAGGAGAAAGGAGGCTGAGTCAAAGGAGACGGAATTGGCAACAGCAATAAAATATTAATTTAATTTAATTTAATTTAAAATTAGATAACTCTAGAAATTAGTTTTAAGATAAATTTAAGTACTTACTGTCAAGAATTTAGCTTGAAATGGCCTCCCTGGATGATTTGGAACACCCGTTCCAAGTTACCCATCATCAAGTTTCTACACCTTACCACACTTACGAGCCTCCTATGAAGATAAAAACAGCAGAATTGGCAAATAACTAGCAGGTAAATATAGACCAATGATTAAGGCGTATTTTCATTTATTTACTAACCATTTTATAAAATAACAAAATAAAAATATTTTGAATATAAAAAAAAATCTTTCAAAGTCACCTCTTTATTATATATATATATATATATATATATATATATATATATATATATATATATATATATATATATATATATATATATATATATATATATATATATATATATATATATATATATATATATATATACTACTATATAATATATATGAGGTGTAGCGGATGGAGATTTTCACTATCATATAATTATAAGCATACCGGAAGAATGTGATTATTAATACAATTACATTCTTTTAGTATGTAATATATATATATATATATATATATATATATATATATCCCCATATAAATAATATATATATATACAATATATATATATATATATATATATATATATATATATATATATATATATATATATATTAAGGGAAGTAACCGAATAGTGAAAAAGCCGAATACCGAATATTCGTACAAAGTATTCGACCGAATACTGAATATTCGGCCGAATAATCATTTCGCTATTCGGCCGAATAGTTATTTCAAAAGTTCGGTCATCCATTTAGGGAAAAATAAAGAAAACTTATATACAAAGTAATAAAACAAAAAGTAAATAACTATTTCTTACCTATAGCAAATCATTCACATATTAAAATAATTAAATGAAAATTGAAAAGTTTCGTTGTTAAAGATATTAAACATCATTCATTTGAATAAGCTCTAAAGTTAAAATGACAGAACATTAGAAGTTCTCATTTTCAGGGGATAACCTATTTCTTGTGGCTTCATAAATATTTCCTCCTGTACCAAATATTCTTTCACTTTCGACTGATGATGGTGGGCTGAAAGGTATTTTATTGCTAGTTTTTTTCAAATTCATAAAACTATTTCTACTGTTTTTCCACCAATTGAAGGGAATATCATTGTCTTCACTGATCAAAGTAGGCAAACTTTGTTTATTTGTTTATTTGTATATTTGTATATTTGTTATTTGTATATTTGTTTATTTCTTGATGTAATTTCCGTATGTAGCCTTTTACTTTTATGTACAATAATCACATCGTCAAAAGAATGGGACTTTCTTTTTTCACTCTCACTTTCTTTTCTGTATGACGATTTTGATGCCGCAATTTCTTTAAAACAATCCATTAAAGAAGTGAAAATGGGCCCTTCAGCTTCACTTTCCCCACTACGTGAATCATCGTCAGCAGAAGAGTCAGGAGCTAAATTTTCATGCATTTCTTTCCATGCCTCAACGACCATATTTTTTACTGATTCATCTGATTCATGTTGAAAAATTAGCTTGAATCTCAGATCTAAGAAAGTAGCTACACACAAAGATTTATCACATAGAAACTTAGAAAGTCTTTTTCTACTGATTTCTTAAGCTCTTCAACGAGTGTAATTATTCCACTAAAGCTTTTGCTTTTAATAGCCTTATTTAAAAATAGATTTATTGCTAAAATGGAAGGGATCACTTGGGCGACTGTTAATTCACGTTTAATGCTTGTTTTAGTGATGTTGTCAAATGGCTCAAGTAAATGGAATAATTTTGCCACTGAAAATCAGTCAACATTTTCTGATTGCATTCAGCAGCGTATATGGCTAGGGGAACTTTTTGTTCAAACAATCTTTTAAGCATATCCTAAGTGCTATTCCAGCGTGTAGAAACGTCTTGAATTAATTTATGCTGTTTGACATTCAGCTGCATCTGTAAAGTATTAAGCTTTGCAGCTGCCGTTGCTGAATGGTGAAAGTGAGAGGATATGCTTCTGCAAGTAAATAAAATATCTTTAACAGACTTCTGACATAATACTGAATCGTGAATGCATAGTTGCAACATGTGAATAAAACATGAAATTGATAGCAAGCCACTCTCTCTTATACCAGCTACCATGTTTGGTCCATTATCCCGTATCACTAAATGAATTCTATTTTTTGGAATATTGAAAAATGTCAATGGCCCTTATAGGATCTGACAAATGACAAAGATTTTCGCCATATTGGCTACAAAATTTGGCTATATTATATATATATATATATATATATATATATATATATATATATATATATATATATATATATATATATATATATATATATATATATATATATATATATATATATATAGCACGCTATATACCATTAATCTAATAAAATAATTGTAATTTTAATAATAATAATAATATATATAATAATAATATAATATATAATAATATATATATATAATAATAATAATAATAATATATATATATATATAATAATAATAATATATATATATATGCCATTAATAATAATAATATATATATATATATATATATAATAATAATAATAATAATATAATATATGTATATATATATATATATAATAATATATATATATATATATATTTTGAAAATAAGTTTTCTAAAATTTTAATTTTAAATTGAAATAACTTTCCCTTATGTTGACGTAATTTATTGTTTATAAAGCTCAATATTCAGCCCGAATAGTTCGGCAAAAAGCCGAATACCGAATATTCGATATTTTGGCCGAATACCGAATACTTACCGAATATTCGGCACATCCCTAATATATATATATATATATATATATATATATATATATGATATATATATATATATATATATATGTATATATATATATATATATATATATAGTATATATATATATATGCATAATATATTCAGAACAATAGATTTATTTGGATGTATAGGTATGTATAGGAGCATTTGTATATTTCTTTCTTTCTTTCTTCACCTAACCTTATTTTCCCAAGATTGGGAGTGCTGTACAAGCATCGGAAAGAAAAGCAGTAGGAGAGTATGACAAATGTCGAAAGAAAGCCAACCTTACCGCCCCCTCTGTACCATTAGTTAGTGAGAGCTCGTACAGTCAGAAAATCCACTCTAAAGCTTCATGGGACCGCGACGGACCCTCACTATGATAAATCGTCAATGTGGAGTTTATCCCTTGGCCCAGGTGAGCCACAACCCATGCCCCATACACCCCGCCATTCTCTCCTATCATGCACCTTTATTCTCGCCTCTGCCAAACTCAAATTTCTCTCCTTCAGACATTCGTTCACCGACTCAATCCACTTTCTCTTCGGTCTCCCAGCCGGTCGGTTCCCAACACACTCACCACTATACATCCGCTTAACCAACCGACTATCATTCATCCTTTCCACATGACCAAACCATCTCAACATACTTTCATTTATTCTCTCATTTACCCTTTCTTCACACCACACAACTCTCTAATACGTTCATTCCTCATTTTATTAATTCTTCTCACACCTAGCATGCCCCTAAGATTGTCCATCTGAACACATTGAACTTTAGATCTATACTTCTTATTCCAGACCATAGTCTCACTACCATACAATAACACAGGTAACAACATACCCTCATGTAAGACTCTAGCGCACTCAAGACTTAGTCCTTTACATTCACCAACGATTTAATTGCCACCCTTCCACCCTGCCATTCACAACTTTCCTACTACACTCTGCATCATCCGTTCCCTTCTCATCCAACATATACCCTAAATATTTAAACTCAGACACTTGTTCCAGCTGCCCACCATCTAACATAACTTCACACTGAGGACTGTCCTCACTCACAACCATAACCTTACTCTTATCTACGTTTACTTTCAAACCCCTCCTTTTACATACCCTGCCAAATCTCTCTACAATCTTCTCAAACTCTCTTCAGATTCGCCACAGAACCAAATCATCCGCATATAATAGGTGAGGCACCACTCCACTCATCTCCATCATTCTAACACCATTTCCTGCCATCCCACCTCGAATTCTTTCATACCCCCATCCATATACAAATTGAAAAACCAGGGAGAAAACACACCCCTCCCTCACCCCCGCTTTAAATCCTAAACCAATCACTTTCGACACCATTTATTCTTACACATGCTTCACTATCGTCATACATACTTTTGATTCCATTCAGAAGCCTACCACCAACACCATATATCACTAATACCTGCCATAAAGCTTCCCTATTAACTCTATCATACGCCTGTTGTAAATCCATAAAACCTAAATATAATTTATTCTTCTTCTACCTCATTTTCTCAATCATTTGTTTCAATGTAAAGATTTGATCCACACATCCTCTACCACTCCTAAACGCACCTTGTTCTTCACCAATAAGTCCCTCAGTCACTCGACGCACTCTTTCGACAAAAAATACCAGCATATATACCTTCCTACAACACTCAATAAACTTATTCCCTATAATTTCTACAGTTCCCCTTTTCTCCCTTACCCTTATATAAGGGTACTATTACCGCTCTCCTCCAATCCCTTGGAACTATACCCTCCATAAACGCTTTATTACACAACTTCCAAATCCAATCAATCACCATCTCGCCTCCGCTCTTGATCATTTCACTAGTAATTTCATCTATACCTGCAGATTTACCATTCTTCAACTTTCTCACTCTACCCATTACCTCCTCCTTACTAATAACCTCATCCCCAAAATACCTATTCCTTCTTGCACCATCAAAACCACACACATTCACTAACACCTCATCATTACTGTTAATATTTTGCAGATTTTCGAAGTGTTCTTTCCACACTCCCCTCACATCCATTTCATCAGTTACAAAAGCACCATCCCTATTCATTATTCTAAGCAGATTCCCCTTATTCTCATTCTTAACATTTCGCGCTTCCTTCCAGAAGAGCTTCCTATTCCCTTGTATGTCCTCATTCATCCTCCTTCCAAACTGTTCATTTACCTCTTGTTTTTTCCTACGTATACACCTTTTAGTATTTCTTTTTTCCTCCTTATATAATTCCAAACATCTTTCTTTTGAAACTTCATCATTTATATATATCATATATATATATATATATATATATATATATATATATATATATATATATATATATATATATATATATATATATATATATATATATATATATATATATATATATATATATATATATATATATATATATATTATATTATTCCTTCCACTTGTTGTTACCAATAATTGGGATACTAATATATTCATATATATTAGTCATCCAAGGTTTATAATTTGAGATATAAATTTATTTATATATTTACCTTCTCAGTGACTTTGATATTCCTTAATTGTGCCTTTACCAACTGTGACAAGCACAACCCTTTTTGTTGTGGATTCTGTATATTATGTATATATGCTCATGTACAATTGATTTGTTAATTTATAGTCAAGTCATTACGATATCCATTCAATCATTTCTCCTCAATCAGAGATCTATTGTTATTTTTGTATAGTTATTTTATATATATTTTCTTAAAATAAATTTGGAAAACTGGTTGCCCTTATGGCTGTAGTTTCCTTGTAGTTACCGATAACCAGGCCAAGCGAACTAGAAAGAATTAGGTAATATAATTACATACCCATCTTAGGGATTTCCGATGCATTCAGATATTCTGTTGCTAGGGCAGCCCCTATATATAATATAAATAATATATTTTGTACTTTATACTTTATATTAGCATTCTTCTTATTTTTTATAGCGCTGATGATAGGATGCATAACTCTGAAACAATTAGATAATCAAAGATGTTTAGAGCCCTAGTGCTTTTATTTATAATCAAATTAAGATTTCCAAAAAACAAACCGCAATGATATATATACCGGTATATATATATATATATATATATATATATATATATATATATATATATATATATATATATATATATATATATATATATATATATATATATATATATATATATATATATATATATATATATATATATATATATATATATATATATATATTTATATATATATATATATATAATATATAACTATAAATAATACACATACACATATATATATATATATATATATATATATATATATATATATATATATATGGAGGCATACATTCCATTCTCTATCCCTTGAACTAATACTGATAAATCTTGGTTTATCAGAAATTATCGTGGTCTTCAAATGCAGAAACTCGTGCTTTTATCCATTTCATCCCGGAGGGGAGTGTGGAAAAAACACTTCGAAAATCTGTATAATAACAGTAATGAAGAGGTGATAGTGAATGTGTGTGGATTTGATGGTGCAAGAAGGTATAGGTATTTTGGGGATGAGGTCATTAGCAAGGAGGAGGTAATGGGTAGAGTGAGAAAGTTGAAGAATGGTAAATCTGCAGGTATTGATGAAATACTGGTGAAATGATCAAGAACGGAGGAGATGGTGATTGATTGGATTTAGAAGCTGTTTATGGAGGGGAGGGTATAATTCCAAGGGATTGGAGGAGAGCAGTAATAGTACCCTTATATGGGTAAGGGAGATAAGAGAACTGTAGAATTATGGAGATTAGTTTATCAGTATTTGTAGGGAAGATATAACTGTATTTTTAGTTGAAAGAGTGCGTCACTAGTGACTGAAGGACTGATTGGTGAAGAACAAGGTGCGTTTAGGAGTGATAGAGGATGTGTGGATCAAATGATTGAGAAAATGAGGGAGAAGAAGAATAAATTGTATTTAGGTTTTATGGATTTGCAACAGGCGTATGAGAAAGGATTAATAGGAAGCTCTAAGGCGGAGTGTTAATAATATGGTGTTGGTGGTGAGCTTCTGAATGACTTTGCAGTATGGATTACGAACTTGAAACTTGTATGCACTAAATGGAAACTGCAGTGATTGAACAATATTAATTGTGTTATGTCTCCTTGGTTATTCAATTTATATATGGATAGGTTATGAAAGAATTAGAGATGGGGGTGGCAGGAAATGGTGTTAGAATGATGGAGAATGGAAGAGAGTGGAGGGTGCCCTACCTATCATATGCGGATGATTTGGTTTTGTGTGGTGAATCTGAAGAGAGTTTGAGAGGATTGGTAAGAGATTTGGCAGGAGAAACGGAGGGGTTTGAAAGTAAACGTAGATAAGAGTAAGGTATGGTTGTGGTGAGGACAGTCCTCGGTGTGAGATTATAGGTGGTGAGCAGCTGGAACAAGTGTCTGAGTTTAAATATTTAGGATATATGTTGGATGAAAAGGGAACGGATAATGCAGAGTGTAGTAGGAAAGTTGTGAATGGCAGGAAAGTGGCTGGTGCAATTAAATCGTTGGTGGATGTAAAGGGACTAAGTCTTGAGTGCGCTGGGGTCTTACATGAGGGTATGTTGTTACCTGTGTTAATGTATAGTAGTGAAACTATGGTCTGGAATAAGGGTATAGATCTAAGAGTTCAATGTGTTCAGATGGTCAATCTTAGGACGTGTTAGGTGTGAGAAGGCTGGGATTTCTTTTCGACTTTTGTCATATTCTTCTACTGCATTTCTTTTCCGATGCATGTTACGCACCTTACCCCCAGTCTTTGGGAGAAAAAGGTAGATGGAAGGAAGGATAATAATATTTATAATAATATATAAATATAGAATGAAATATTTTTAATAATATATAATAAAAATATATATATATATAATATATATATA
The DNA here is from genome assembly GCA_015478945.1 of Trachelipus rathkii. Lineage (NCBI taxonomy): Eukaryota > Metazoa > Arthropoda > Malacostraca > Isopoda > Trachelipodidae > Trachelipus > Trachelipus rathkii. The sequence goes on from JABUQX010109474.1 coordinate 13,049, forward strand.
TATATAATATATATATATATATATATATATATATATATATATATATATAATATATAATAATATATAATATATATATAATAATAATATATAATAATAATAATATATAATAATAATAATAATAATATATAATAATAATAATAATATATATATATATATATATAATATATAATAATAATAATAATAAGAATAATAATAATAACAAGTTTTAGGATATAGTTATAATAATATATAATAATATATATATATATAATAATATATATAATATATATGTATATAATATAATAATAATAATAATAATAATAATAATAATATATATATATATAATGAAAAATTTTAGCGCTAGGAATTTTTAGCAAAAAATCAAAAAAAATTTGCAGTAATAAATGTGGGAATATTTTCATTTAATGTCTAAAAATCCTTCACAAGTATTAGCACAGTTCTGATATTTGAACATAAAATGATTAAGCCTAATAAAAAAAACTATCAATTTCAAATATAGACAACAAAGTTCATAAGTAATTCTTTGAAAAACCATAAACAATAAAATCCATGAATAATCTTTTGAAAAATTACAGATAAATTTAAATAATCTTTGAGGTGAATAGGGGGGAGAGAATGTGATGGTATAATGGAAAGATTATAAAATATACAGGTAATGAGAAAGAATCAATAATAGCGCAAAATCTACAACTGAGGATGTGGGAGGGAATTATGACAATTAGGAGAGATTTTCCATGAAATTTTGGGTGGAATGTATTGTGCTGGAAGTTGAGAAAAAAAACATACTGAAAAGAGAAGAGCGCCAAGTTTACTTGACTATGAAATTTGCTTTTCTTCATTTCATATCTTAATTTAGCCCCGTGTATTTAGTATTTACCACCGTCATGAATTAAAATTTGGTCCAAACAAACAAAAGAAATTCATACCATTGGTTCAAAATTCAAATATTTATGTAAAACTTCCTAAAAACTTAAAAGGGGATTATGAGATTTTTTCGTGTATAATCATATGTACAAAATTAAAATGTAAATGTTATCCTAAGAACAATCTTCATTTTCTCTAAAGGTCATCTTCGAAACTATAATTTCTTTGTACTTTGAACTCCAATTCGAGTCTCCAGAGAACAATCCTTTGTTTGTTGTTACGAAATGAAACCTCAGTTTAAAGTGAAATGCAATTCATGTAAATTTTTCAAACTTCTACAACGTAGCACTAAGGATTTTATCAAGGTGGGGCGCAAATATATAACTAAAAAAATCAAACAAATGGCTTAAAAATAAATAAAAATATAACTGTGGCAGTCCTTACCCTAGGCAGCTGTTGAAAGATGGAAATTGTACTCGTAAAGACAGAAGTTAGTTTGCGCGTTGTAGATTGCAAGATTTTTCATTATTTTATGGAATAATTTATATACAAAATGTTAGATTAAATTTCATATGATTTGCAGTGTTTTCAATTTTATTTCTGCCCTTTAAGTTCTATTTATTCAGAACAAATAATTCTTTAAAAAATAAAAAAAATAAAAATAAAATCATATTAAACGGAAAACTATTCCTCAACCTATCTACTCTACAACAATTATTTGCTCTTGAATGTTAGACCTCCTAAGCACCGCATTACATTCACACACACATTAAAAATCAAAGTTTCTTTGAGGCATCAACATTTGTAGAATTGAAACAGTAAAAAAGCAGAAACTAGGCTGCGAGTTTTCTATGCTGATCTCTTAATTTTTTTACTCAATAGATAAGAGTACAAAGAAGTGCCATTTCTTATCTTATATGCCATGGAAAAAAGGTGGAATTTTTAAACAAAAAAATACTATATAAGAGAAACCATGAATGGCAAGTTAAATGATAAGTAAAGAATTTTAATGCTCGGGAATAATATAATTAAAAATTTGAAAAATATGCTTTGCAGATGTAACTTCTGGAACTAAAAGAGAAAGCGTGGAATAAACGATGCAAAATTGGAATACAAAAAAGGGGAGGAATATTGATACCTCTTTTTGAAGTTCTTTCTTTGCAAACATTTGTAGTTCATCGCCAAAGATCTCTTGAGAATTCAAAACTTCTTGATAATCCATTTCTTTGACAAATGAATGGTCTTCAATACCATTTGCTTTTAAAAATTCCAAATAGGCTACTTGAAAGGCTTGGCCGATGCTTTGAGCTATGAACTGAGCCTACAAGAAAAAACAACATTTCATTCATTACGTCATTACCAATGGTTAAGTGTCAACAATTTTCAGGAAATATGTTCAAGGAATAATATGAAATATTACTTATATTAGTATTTAAATGTTTAAATTAAAAGCAAAATATATTAAATTGAAAAAAAGAAGATTTGACAAAGTATTTACCTCATCACTCTCAAATACATGGCAAATCATCTTGGGGATTCTCTGAGAAGGGTTATCGGTTTGATCGTCAGTGGGCAAGACCCTTCTTCTTGCCATTAACACCACCAGGTCACCGATGTCAGCGATATAAGAGATAGTGCGAAGAGCGTGGTCCATCATTATTTCCTGAGATAAAATAGGTACTAAAACTTTAGAGTACTCTACACAAGAATTTTCATCGAATTTAGAATTTGTTTTTTTTGTTTTTATTTAATTAGATGTTATATTTTTGTTTTTATTTTTTTTAGTGAATGGAACAAAAAAATGAACTATTTTTCGATATACTTTTGATAAAGACAAAATATTAGAAAACAGTTGTTAAAGAAAATAATATGTGTAAAATATATATGTATAATGAAAAAGTAGCAAAATAAGCAGAGTTAGTTAACGAAGAGATTATTGACTTTAACTTTTTTGTATAATTAAAAAGGATAGTTAAATATTTTTTTTATAATTCTTTTTTATATATTCAAAAGAAGATCGGTATTAGGGCCCTTCACCAATCTAATGAATTTGAAATTATATAAAAGGATTTTGTATAGACTTTAGTATTAAGAGCTGCAATAATGATTTATAACTGCCAAACCAATTCAGAACTTCGTTTTATTCACAAGTAAGTTTGAGATTAGTTCTTTTCATATATTTGTATTATTAGAAGGTATTATCAATTGTAGTTCATTTTTTAAATCATTTCTATTGAAGAAAAGCATTTGAATACATGGGCAAAGGATATAATGAGAGCGAGCGAGAGAGAGAGAGATGAGAGAGGGAGAGGAGGAGAGAGGAGAGAGAAGAGAGAGAGAGAGACGAGAGACGAGAGAGAGAGAGAGAGCGAGGAGAGTAGAGAGAGAGAGAGAGAGAGAAGAGAAAGAGAAAGAGAAGAGAAAGAGAAAGAGAAAGAGAAAAACCAAGAAAACCCTTAAAAAACCAAAAATCCGGATATAGCACGAGAAGAGAGAGAGAGAGAGAGAGAGAGAGAGAGAGAGAGAGAGAGAGAGAGAGAGAGAGAGAGAGAGAGAGAGAGAGAGAGAGAGAGAGAGAGAGAGAGAGAGAGAGAGAGAGAGAGAGAGTCTCTCTCCGCTTTGACATATATATTTTTTTTTATAATCTTCGAGAAATAAAATAATTGTAAGAGGTAGAATGATGCAGACAGTTGAAATGTTTGAACATCATTAAAATAGTTTACGAGGCTTAACTAACGGATGACAATGTGAAATTAGCAGGTTTTCATATTACATGAAAGGAAACTGGAGTTATAATATGTCTGAAAAATCAACAGGGGAAGTATATGGATTATTTAGGAATATACAAATAGTTATATGAATGGAGAATATCAAAGAGGGAATGAAACAGTCTTTAATATTGTCAAGAACTACGTAAGAGATTCTACCTTTAGGTCTGTGTTTAAGACCATAATCTTTTCTGTTGAAATAAAAAGATCCACTTCTGTACTTGGTTGGACTTCACCTTCAGGAGCCTAGAAAAAAAAATCCTTACTTAAAAATAAGAAACTTAATAAGTCTAATTTAAAGAAGTAAAAAGCAAAGCTAACCTGCTACGAAATTTCAAATATACAAAAAATAAAAACCTACTTACCAGTGCCTGAACAATCGGAAGCAAAAGGAAAAATAAGAAAAAAATATTATATTATTTTACAATATGTTTTTCCATAGTATATGCAAGTGTTTTTTACTTTGATTAGGAATTAGATATAGTTATTACACTCTAAAGCAAACTATGACACAACAAAAATAGAGTAATCTAAAACGGGGTTAACACGAGACCATGAAATAGCTAAACATTTAGCAAAAAAAAAAAATAATAATAATAATAAAACTTTAGTAATAAAGCAAATATCTAGCTATGTAAAACGCCTGTCAATAAAAACGTAAACCTATTTACCTATGGCGTAATAATAATAATAATAATAATAATAATAATAATAATAATAATAATAATAATATAATAATAATAATCTACTTCTAATGGGGATGCCTACCTTTAGTCTTGCTACAGCCTCCATCACCATTTCCTTCCTCGGCCTTTTGTCCCTTTTTATCCCAACATCTCCAATAGGATCTTCATCTACTTCCATGGACCCTATAAATCGGATGTGAAAAACATTTCCCCTCGCTCCAATACCTCCTTTGGCATCTACAATCCAGGCCATATTACCCTGATTTGAGCCGCTCTTCATTAACTGATTGTTTTCAGTTGCCTCCTCTTCTTCCTCTTCATCTTCTTCTTCGACTTCATCCATTCGACGATCAATATATGTATAAGATCTATTTAAACCTACATCTAAATACTCCACTGCATCTTCTTTTGTACTGCAAATGTCAGACTGCTCTTCCTCGTACGATAAATTACTAACATTAACGTAAATATTTTCATCATCAACAGATTCGCAAGGCAAACATCTCTCTTGCTTTTCACTTTGATCATCATATATGCTTTTGGTTTCGGGGGATATATCAACTTCATCCTCTTCAGCTTCCGCCTCATTACTTACTGAACTAACATTATTCCCGTCGTCATAAGAGTTCAATTCTTCGTCTAACCTTCGATCTAGAATATCTAGCACAGACTTTAATCTCTCTTCTATCGGAGGTGTAACTTTACCGTTCAAAGGAGACATTTGCTTAAGGGGTTCTTGAAAGCATTCTTCTAAATATGTTTTACTATCACTGGAAGTATCAAAAATTGAAGATTTATCAGCATCTTCTATCTTAACATTATTGGGCCTAAAACTAATTTCACTTCCATCGGTTTCTGCCTCGTAAACTGGTAGAGGATCATCAGATCCTTGATTTATGTCAGAATCTTCAGCAACTACAAAATCAGGTGACAAAGGGCTTTGGAAGTATGATGCAGTCCCCGTTAGAGAGGGAATGGGGTTTGGGGGGAGCAGACTCGAGGGGGGAGTAGTGGGTCGGAGTTTCAAGTTCTTAACGGATTTTTTCCGATCTTCGTCAGCATCCTGGCAATGGTAATGTTGCTTTGGTTGGTTATTTCATAAAATAAGAGAGAATTACCACACTATAATTTCCACAATAAAAAAAACCATTCGAAATAATTATTTTATAAGGAGAAAGAAAGCAAGATTTTATTAACAGATAAACTCTTTTAATTTGATTATCAGATTTTTTTGTAATAAAAAAGGGAAGGAAAATAACGAACCTTTCTCCTCCATAAAGCAAAACATTTGAAATTTATTTTTAATATAGTTTATGTAAGGAACGTTAAAGTTTAAAGTTCAAAAGAAATACAAGCTATAATAATAATAATAATAATAATAATAATAATAATAATAATAATAATAATAATAATAATAATAATAATAATAATAATAATAATAATAATAATAATAATAATAATAATAACGAATATTATTACTAATTAACAATCATGCAAAGAATAATAACTGATGCTTTACTAAAAAAAATATATAAGTAAAACAAAAAATGAAAAAATAACAAAAGAAGGACTTCTTTTATTAAAAATATAAAACTTTTTCATTGGCATAATTATATAAAATCTGAACGAGTATGCAAGAACTTTTTTTTAAATTCAAAACCAACCAAAACTAACACAACAACATTGCCTGAAAGCTTAACGAAAATAATTAATAAATAAATAAAAAAAAAAAAGTGATGTATATGTACTGATTGATAACAAGAGAGGATAAGGGGCTGTTTTATGGAGGGATGTGGGAGGGACAAACCATTTCTAACGATAATACTACTAGCAAACTATCAAAATAATATTATTAATATTGGAATAATACTACATGTTTTAACATTAATTCCTACTAGTAAAAATATACAAATAAAAATTAATAGAATCTGAAACTCAAGGAATTAAAGTATCAATAAAATAATCTTTCTCAACAGTTATATTCACCATATTTACACAGTCTATTATTATTATTATTATTATTATTATTATTATTATTATTATTATTATTATTATTATTATTTTTATTATTATTATTATTATTATTATTATTATTATTATTATTATTATTATTATTATTATTATTATTATTATTATTATTATTATTATTATTATTATTATTACTTTTATTATTATTATTATTATTATTATTATTATTATTATTATTATTATTATTATTATTATTATTATTATTATTATTATTATTATTATTATTATTATTATTATTATTATCCGTATTACCTTTCTCACTTGTTGAGACTGAGCCTATCAATGAAATGGTCACAACATCGGATACGATATATAAGAAAAGCAGGGAAGGGTGGGGGGAAAAAAGAAGAAAAAATTCATTCCTTCGCATTGCAGTAGATCGACTCTGACACAATTTACAATTAGTGTCTAAATATTTCAATTATTCATCATTTAAATCAATTAACGTAATAATTTCAAGTAATATCTATTAAATGTTCACATAACTGGTTCTATATTGTTATTACGTAAGAAATTGATTAATGGTAAATAACTACTAAGATTGTGCATATATATATATATATATATATATATATATATATATATATATATATATATAAGAGAGAG
>JABUQX010109474.1:27500-32412 GCA_015478945.1 Trachelipus rathkii
GGAAGAAACTTGAATTCCTCTTCCACTTTTTAAATTTTTTAAACTATATCTTTGAAACACCTCTAAAACCATTTCAACTATTATTTTATTCCAAAAATGGGTATCGAGTAATTCAAGTAAAAATGAAAAATATCATAGAGCTAATCATCAAAAAAATAAAAGTTAATTCTTACTCTTGTCGATACACTGAGGAAAATTTGATATAACAAATGCTTTTAGCAATTTTCATTCATCAGAATGGGAAAAACTCTAACTGAGTTGTAAAATAGCAAAATCAATTAATTTTAAAGATGAAAAACAATTAAATGCATGCGCTTAATAATTCAATAACAATTTTCAAACTATTAATAAAAAAAAATGCGAAATATTCCTACCAATGAAAATATCAGTACAAAAATTGAAAACACAATCAATGTTAATCAAGGGTAACAACAAGGCAAGCATGCTTCATATGATCCAGGACAAAAAGACAAAATACACCAACAATATAAAATTATTAAACTCCTATTTCAATGGTAACTCACCATAAAAAAAATTCAGGCGAGATTTTTTAAAGTATTAGAATTGCAATGATGTGTAGGTGCCGCACCATCGTAAGTGAACATAAAATTAAAGTTATTGAGAAAAAAAGAAAAAGCTTGCATTAGTATATACATGGTCCTTTTTAAATTTTTGAAAATAAATAAAAAAAAAACTTAAGTGCTAGAAATCAATTGGTGTGGAGTGATAAAATTGTAACCGGTGCTAAAACTCCTTCATTCGAAGCAAACCCAATAACAGATGTTAAATAAAATAATTTTAATAATATGGGTTTACAACTAAAGCCCAATTTAATATTTACAGATATTATAATATTAAATTTAATAAGAAATGACAAAAATTTCTAAGTATATTCCATTTATTTCGAACTATTTCTCAAAATTAAAATCTTTCACCTAATAAGATAAGGTATATTTTCATGAAATTTCCTAATTAAAATATCAGTGAAAATTTTTCAAATTGCAAATGCCTCCAATATCTTTATAGTACTTGCTGCCTCACATTTTTCCATATAGAAATAAGTTGTAATAATAAAATCACATCCTAAAAGATCCTCTCCTAGAATAGGAGGTTCCAACACTTTAATTAAAAAAAAAAAATAAAAAATTACTATTTCTTTTTTCCGAAAGTATGATTTATTTGCTAAATAAGGAATAATATAATCAACAACATTTGGGTTAAACTACTTCTAAAAGACTTTTAAAAAAAATTCTTTTTAACTCGTATCAAATTTGACAAGAACAATTTTTGAATTGCATTTCCAATTTGGGAACTTTCCCAACTCAATCTCTTTTTTTTTTGTTTTCGTCCCTTTTTTTTCAATTATTTGAGAAACTTAATTTTTATTTTATTTACGCTTATTAGTTTCGAAAATAGTTAAATTTTCCAATTTTAGGAAAAAAAAAATAAATAAATAAAATTTTTAAATTTATTTTTTCAAAGTTCTATATAAACATTTTCTTGGATACCAAAAATTTTTCTTCACAATTATTTCGATTATCTATTAATTCAGACCATGACCCTAGTTTTCAAATGTAATTTAATCGAAGAAACTTAAACAAACCTACTCCTACGGTTTAGTAAAAATATTAACCCAAAATAATGGGTTAATAATAATATTAATACAATAATAATAATAATAATAAAGAATGCTAATGAAAAGAAATGTTTTTGAGTAATTATTTTGAAAAAAGATAAAAAAAGGTGTATTATATATATATATATATTTATATATAGTATATATATATATATATATATATATATATATATATATATATATATATATATATATATATATATATATATATATATATATATATATATATATATATTTTTTTTTTTTTTTCCACTTATTTTCCCCAGATGTGAGGTGAGGTGCACAACAAACACCAGAAACAGAAAAGTTAGTAGAATACAATAACGTAAGTCGAAAGGAAAGACCATCCCCTCATTCCCCTAAGTGAGAGCCCGTCGCAATAAAAAAATCCACCTAAGGGATTCACAAGATAGCGATGGAGCCCAGCCGCAGTGCCTCGTCAATGTAGGGTTCACCTACTGAGTCAGGTTCACAACTATACTCTCTCACAAAACTCCGACTTTCATTCCTATTATGAACCTTCACTTGCTCGATCCACATTTTCTTCGGACTCTCAGCCGGTCGATTCACAGCACACTCACCCTATACATATGCTTAAACAACCGACTATCATCCATCACTTCCATATTACCAAACCATCTTAATGCACTCTCGTTTATTCTCTCATTTACGCCGTTCTTCATAACACGTCTATTCCTCATATTATCAATATTTCTCACACCCAACACCCCCCAAAGATTGTCCATTTGAACAGATTGTACTTTAGATCTATAACTCTTATTCAGCAATATAGTTTCATTACTATACATTAACACAGGTAACACATACCCTCATGAAGAACCATAGCGCACTCAAGACTTAGCCCCTTTGTATTCACCAAGGATTTAATTGCACCAGCCACCTCTCTACCATTCACAAATTTGCTACTGCACTGAGCATCATCCGTTCCCTTTTCATCCAACATAGAGCCTAAATATTTAAACTCAGATACTTGTTTCAACTGCTCACCATCCAACATGATTTCACAACGTGGACTCTCCTCATTCACCACCATCGCCTTACTTTTATCTACATTTACTTTCAAACCCCTTCTTTTACAAATCCTGCCAAACCACTCTAGTAATTCTCTCAAACTTTCTTCAGATTCACCAGGCAAAATCAAATCCTCAGGGTACAATAAGCAGGGCACCTTACACTCTCTTCCATACTCTATCAGCCTAACATCTTCCCCTACTTCTAATTTTTTCATCACCCCACCCATATACAAATTAAATAGCCAAGGAGACAACGCAACCCTGCCTTACTCCGCTATTAATATTAAACCATTTACTTTCAACTCCATTTATTCTTACACACACTTCACTATCGACATACATAATTTTCCTTCCTCAAAAACCCACCACCAACACCATATATCACTAACACCTGCCACAGAGCTTCCCTATTGATTCTGTAATACGCCTGTTGCAAGCCTATAAAACCTAAATACAATCTATTCTCTCCTTTCTCTCATTTTCAATGTGAAGATTTGATCTAAACATCCTCTACCACATCTAAATGCACTTTGTTTTTCACTAATCAGTTCCGAAGTCACTTAACGCACTCTTTCAACGAAAATACCAGCATAAATCTTCTCTATAACACTCGATTAACAAACTCCCATATAGTTTCAACAGTTCTCCTTACCCTTAAGTAAGGGTACTATTACGGCTCTTATCCAATACTTTAGAACTATACCCTCCGCAAACCCTTTGTAACACAAATTCCATTTTGAGTCAATGATAATCTTGCCTCCATTCTTGACCATTTCATCTATACCTTTACGGAGGGTATAGTTTCGAGGGATTGGAGGAGAGCAGTAATAGTACCCTTATATAAGGGTAAGGGAGATAAGGGGAACTATAGGAGAATTAGTTTATCGAGTGTTGTAGGGAAGGTATATGCTGAAGTTTTGGTCGAAGTCACTGATTGGTGAAGAAAAAGGTGCATTTAGAAGTGGTAGAGGATGTGTGGATCAAATTTTTACATTGAAACAAATTATTGAGAAAATGAGGGAGAAGAATAAATTGTATTTAGGTTTTATGGACTTGCAACAGGCGTATAACAGGATTAATAGGGAAGATCTGTGGCAAGTGTTAGTGTTATTAGGTGTTAGTGGTAGGCTTCTGAGTGAGATCAAAAGTATGTATGACGATAGTGAAGCGTGTGTAAGAATAAGTGGAGTTGAAAGTGATTGATTTAATATTAATAGCGGAGTGAGACAAGGATGTGTTATGTCTCCTTGGTTATTCAATTTGTATATGAATGGGGTTATGAAAGAATTAGAGGTAAAAGGTGGCAGGGGAAGGTGTTAGAATGATGGAGAAAGGAAGAGAGAGGAAGGTGCCCTGTTTATTGTATGCGGATGATTTGGTTTCGTGTGGCGAATCTGAAGAGAGTTTGAGAGGATTGAAAGAGGGGTTTGGCTGGGTGTGTAAAAGGAGGGATTTGAAAGTGAATGTAGATAAGGGTAAGGTTATGGTAGTGAGTGAGGAGAGTCCGCGGTGTGAAGTCATCTTAGATGATGAGCAACTGGAACATGTATCTGGGTTAAAATATTTATTGTAAAGAGGTGGCTGGTGCAGTTAATATCTTTGGATTTTAAGGGACTAAGTCTTGAGTGCGCTAGGGTTTTGCATGAGGGTATGTTGTAACCTGTGTTAATGTTTAGTAGTGAAACTATGGTCTGGAATAAGAGGTATAGATCTAAGGTACAGGTTAGGTGTGAGAAGAATTGATAAAATAAGGAAAGAACACATTAGGGAGTTGTGAGGTGTGAAGAAAGGCGTACATGAGACTAAACGAGAGTACATTAAGATGGTCATCATATGGAAAGGATGGATGATATTATTTTGGTTAAGCGGATGTATAGATGGGTATCGACCTGCGGACAGAAGAAAAAGTGGATTGAGTCAATAAAAGAATAAATGAAGGAGATGAATGTGAGTTTGTTAGAGGCGAGAATAAAGGTGCATAACAGGAGTGAATGGCGGTGTTCTGTGAGGGTATGCTGGACTTTGCCCAGGGATGAAATCCACATTGAGGATCCATCAGGGTCCGTCGCAGTTTCGTGAAACCATAGGTGGAATTTTTCTAATTGGGACAGAGTTTCACCTATGGAATAGCGAATCACCGGCTTTCTTCGACTGAAAATATTACAGCGAAAACAGGTACGCGAGCGTTTACGCGATATAAACAAACGATAACACCAACTGAAAAAAACTGGAACGAAGCACG
>JABUQX010109475.1:7500-39251 GCA_015478945.1 Trachelipus rathkii
TGTGTGTGTGTGTATGTATGTTCAAGAGCAGTGTGTGTAGTGAAGATTTTGATTTGACCGTAATTCTTCTCCTACACCTAAATCAAAAGTTATCTTTGCAATTATATAGTATATATATATATATATATATATATATATATATATCTATTATATATATATATTATATCTACTATATATATATATATATATATAATATTATATATATATATATATTATTACCATTATATTTAATTATATTTATAGTATTATATATACTAAGATAATGATATATATTTATATTTAATTTTATCAATATTATATATATCTATAATATAAACTCCCAACCGTAGCGTAAACCAAAAGCATTAAAAAAAAAGGAGTTCCTCATCGCACTAAGACGCTGAAATTGTGTGTCAACCGCACCGCTTCGCACCAAAATGAACGTACCATTCAGTGCATCGGTGAGCTGGTCAAATCAATCCTACATGATATTTATAAAAATTCTTCCCCAGCACCTTTTTTTATTATTAAAGTTCTCCCCTCACTGGCATAGCCCTATGCTACTAGGGGAACTTCCCTAGCGTAATTGCTACTTCTTCACCGACTCAATCGGTCTTACTCTAGGATCCGGAACGGGGAATCGAACCCGGGCCTTTGCCTTTGAGACTCTGTCGCTCTTACCGATTGATCCAAGGACACACTAGTTTTATCTTTCCTGTGAGAAAACTGGTTCAAAATATATAGCTGAGGAATGCAGTTAAATTCCTTCCATTATTAACGCCTTCTAATTTTAATTTTGATATTTATTTTGAGCTTCCGTCGAACCGGTTTCCTTTTTCCGGTTCTGCTTCAATAACTTCCCCTATCGGGGAAGTCTTCCGTCTTTTTATCACCTCCTCCTACATTCGGATATCCTTCGTCAGTCAAGTATCCAAGTTAGTTTCTTATGTTATTTTCGATTTTTGGGTTTTAAGTTTTTGAGTTTTTGTAAATTCCGCTTTTTTTCGGATTCGTATTTTTCGTAGCCCGCGTTTCTCTGCAAGGATATTTATAAGCCAGAATCGTTATTATTTCGTAGAAAGTTAATTGTATTCACTCACCACCTATATACACTTTCGCTTTGAACAGAAGTTAGGTATTCTATTAATATTTCTCTCTCCCCCCCCCCTCTCTCTCTCTCTCTCTCTTCTCTCTCTCCTCTCGTCTCTCTCTCTCTCTCTCTTTCTCTCTCTACCTACTCTCCCTCTCTCTCTCTCTCTCTCTCTCCTCTCTCTCATTAAAACGGACACTGCTCTCCTGAACTCTCTCTCATCTCTCTCTCTCTCTGCTCCTCTTCTCGTCTCTCTCTTCCTCGCTCATCCTCTACTCCTCTTCCTACTTCTCTCCTCTCTTCTCTCTCTCTTACTATCTCTTTCTATCTATATCTATCTATCTATCTATCTCTGTATTGTCTCTCATTCTTTCTCTTTATCTCTCTCACTTTATCTTTATCTCTTTTTCTCTTTATCTTTTCTCTTTATCTATCTCCTATCTTATCTTTCTATCTTATCTCTATCTTTCATCTCTTCTTTCTCTCTCATATATAATATATTATATATATTATATATATATATATATAAATATATTATATTATATAATATATATATATATATATATTATATTAATTATATATATTATATAATATATATATATAATATATATATTTATATATAATATATATATATATATATAGTATATATATACTTTAATTCTAATATATCACCTATATATAATATAATATTTATATATAATATAAACTATATACATAATATTATTAATATATATATATAACCCTTATAATATTATATATTATATACTTACTATATATTTATATATATAAAACTATAATTATTATATATATATAATATATAAAGTATATATATATTATATATATATATATTCACTTATATTATTACTAATTTTAAGTTATATATTACCTATATTATATATATATATATTCACTATATATATATATATAATAGTAATTATAATATATATTTATAATACACATACTATATATATATATATATATATATTATATAATATATATATATATATAATAATTATCTTGAAGTGTATTTCATTATTATATTACCATATATATATATTATATATATATATATATCATTATATCTATATATTTATATATTATATATATATATATATATATATATATATATATATATATATATATATATATATATAATAATATTAACGTATATATATTATATATATAATTAGGAGTAAGTATTACCTTGCTTTTCACAATGACAAGTTTCAGAAATTAAATTTTTTTACAATAAAACTTGTTCAGCTATGTAGGTCGCGCTCGGCGCGTGAGTGCGTAATTAATAATTATTTAAAAAATTTTTTTTTGGTTCGTAAAATGTCTATTGGATTTTTTTGAATAATGTATAATAAAAATGACTGCCTATTTAATTTTTGTTATTTTAAAGTAGTTTTAAATTTTTTATTAGGATTAGATTAATAAATGATGAAGTGGATTTAAAAATGAAGTACTAACACTCTCTCTCTCTTTCTCGTCTTCGGTCTCTCTTCTCTCCTCTCTCTCTCGCTCTCCTCTCTCTCTCTCCTCTCTTCTTCCTTTTTCTTCTCTTTCTCTTTCTCATCTTTCTTTCTCTTTGTACTCTCTTTTCCTCTCTTTTTTCTTTAGTCTGTCTTTCCTTTTCTCTCTCTCTCTCTTCTCTCTCCTTCATCTCCTCTCTCTCTCTCTCTCCTCCTTCTCTCTCTCCGTCTCACTCTCTCCTCTTCCTCACACACATTCCTGATGAGGACACGACACCACACATGACGTCATTTTTTTTTTCCCTTTCTTCCTCAATCTCTTCTCTCTCTCCTCGTCTCGCTCCTCCTCATCATTCTCCCTCCTCATCCCTCTCCCTTCTCCCCTCTCCCCTCTCCCCCTCTCTCCCCATCTCACACCTCTCCTCCTCCCCCTCTCTCTCTCTCTCCTCCTCCTCTCTCTCTCTCCCTGCTCTCTCTCTCTCCCTCTCTCTCTTCTTTCTCTCTCTCTTCTCTCTCTCACCCCACACACACACACACACAATGACACTTTTCATTTTTTCCTTTCTTTTTTTTTCCTACCTCTCTCTCTCTCTCCTCTCTCCTCCACCTATATTATATATATATATATATATATATATATATATATATATATATATAATATATATATTATATATATATATATATATATATAATAGTATATATATATATATTATATATATAATATATATATATATATAATATAAATATATATATATATATATATATATATAATATAAGTAATATATATATAAATATAATTTGCGAAAAGTTTCGAACAAGGAAAAATTATAACTTGGAACTAGCTCCCAAACTGGCTACCATCACATAGGTTCAATGAAAAGTAGTCAAATAAAATTGTACACAATTGTCTTTGTTATTTTGGTTTCAGATTTTTATCATAAGATATAGATCTAGTGTAAAAGATATAAATTTTGTGAAAAAAAAAGTGCAATTAGTGATGATAAGGCAATAAGGAAAGTAAGGTTAAAATAAATATTAAAATCATTTTCAGGTTCAGGACTCTGACTCTCAGGACTCCAAGGAAATTTAATCAATAACATTGCTGACACTTTATTATAGGTAATGAAAAAAAATATAAATTAAGTTATAAATATTAGTTTATTATTATTATTATTACAAAATAAAAACTAGCTCTTTGCTTGAGCTATTACTTAAATCTATACTTAGTCATATGGTTCAAAATCATACAAAAATATAAAACTTTTATGTAACTTTAAAACTTTCTATAAAATCAATGATGCAATGACAGAACATACCTCTAATTTAGTTATTGATTGAGGACCACAATTTTCAATATCTTGATCATCTTCAACTCTTTCTTGTTCCAACGAAGCCATACTAGTCTTAAAAGTTTATTTTAATTATTAATTGTTTTAATTGTTAAACACAAGGCATATTACAAAAAGCTAGAAGAAAATTTAATTAAAGTTAGCATTGAAAATTACCATATATATATATATATATAGTATATACTATAGTATATAATATATATATTACTATATGGAAGCAGCCTCATACTAAGTACCTACTTGAGGTATTATATACCCCCAGTCCCGTTCCTAGTCTACTTATATAGGCGTAGCTCACCGGGTTAGTAATATAACAACCTATCACGTATATCTATATTATATATATAATACTATATATATATTACTATAGTATCTCTACTATGACCTATACATAGAGTACTATATATACTATATATATTATATATATATATATATATATATAATATATATACTAGTATATTATTAGTGAGCACGGCAATACCCATTCGGTTATCCGTGGTATCGAGCACACATTTTGAAGAATCAAGTATCCAGCAAAATTTTGTCATAGTAGTACAGTATCTCGGCATCGACATATCAGTAAAATTTAGGTGAATACTCTTTTACTGATACAACAACATTTTTGTGTTTCTTTAAAATTTGATTTCTATATTATATAATATACTAGCATATATATATATATTATATACTAATATACTATATGATACCCAACTCGATCAGTACGCTCAGTATTATATATATATATATACTAAATATATATATATATATATATATATATATATATTGTGATGCACAAAATGACAACACTTACTGTGAAACTTTCTATGCTGAATCGATGATGGCAGACAGGCCCCCAGTTGTTGGCATCCTCATCTGGTTTATGCAACCGTATTAAATTGATGATGGACCTGATGGATCCTGAAAACACTACTGTTTGGTACAAACTTACCATATAATCCGAAAACTAAGAGATTAAATTCAATTTGCAATGGGTTCGTTTCTTTTTAGCAAGTGTAATTTAGTATTCAAAAAACCTTTACAATTAAAGTTATTAAAAATAGATAAAATAATGATTCAAGAATTGATTGACACCACCAATAAATATATATACATTTAATTAAAAAAAAACATGTTACTAGAAAATAAATATGTTCCAGTATTAAATATTATATATACCAAAATATTAAATATCATAAAAATACCCAATGATGTTAATAAATAAAATAAAATAATAAATTGTTAAATAGATAAATAAATAGATAAGTAAATAGATAAATAGATAACCTCAATAAATAGATAAATTAAATATTACTAAAATATTTAATTTGTAAAATGTGCAGCTAAATAAAGCTTACTTGAATTCTGTCTTCCTTTGTCACAAAGAAATTTTCCCTTGCATAGCAAGACAAAGGATCCAGAATGCAAGGAAACGTGAACAGCTGACGCGAAATGAATGCAACAAGATAATCAGCTGATTGATTACAGTTAGACCAAGCTTGCCAATTGTCCTATAACACTGAAGGTATTATAAAACCATTGACAAATAAATATTGAAAATATTGTTTGAATTTTTAATAAAAATATTTAAAATGAAATTGCACTAGTCTCCTCCTATTCATTTGAAAAGCTAGGTTTATACATGGCAAAGCCAGACCTTATTGAAAACCAAGCTTGCAAGATTAAGAAAGGTGTTTTTAAAAAAGGTGAATAAGGGTAACTTATTACTTAGCTTAAAACATTAGACAAACTTCGATTAGCTCATCGATTGCACCCTCACATAATCATGTATAGGTAACACATAAACTATGATAATTTAACCATGATAATTTTAGTAAGCTCTAAAAGCAACCAACCGAAATACCTTAGAAAAACTTTAAATTAACCTTGTGGTTAGCACTTTGAGAACATTTATAATAATTAATGAAACTTTACTAAAATATTGGTTACACAACTGGAAACACTATGCACAATTGACAAACGCTTTTGAAAAGACCTCGATATTGAACTACTTAGCAGCTCCGCTATCCGAACTCACATAATGATTGGTTATGTTTACACACCAAAACACATTGCGTATTCCTCTCAGGATAAATCTGAAAGGCGGCAAAGTCATTGCATTAACTCAAAATCTTACCATTCCATATACTCAGATGAATCACTTTATAATACTCAACTAACCAAATTAGAAACAGTCAAAGTGAAGAAAAGAGAAAGGAATGCGCATCAGGCGTCGGGGCAGGGTGTGAGGTACATTTGAGGCCTTTGCACTACCACACCGACTCTCCCCTAATGCACTTTTTGGGAATATATTTTTTTTTGAAAATCAAGCGCCCTATGTCGGCATAAGGCCATACAAAAAATAATTAATGTACAATTATAATAATAATAGCTTTTAAATTTAAAATATTTGAATCACGCTCAGTCACCCCGACCTTGAAAGTCGTGAACCGGGACCACCATTGGGCGGGTGAAATCGGGACCATCTGTAATTAAATTCCTCTTTTACTTATAAATTCAATTTTATAAGTAATTTTTACCATTATATATAATAAATTTATTTATCATATTAAACATTCGTGCTGTAAGTTAGGAGTAATGAAAACATGTCAGATAGACATTCTGTGTACTACATTAAACATTAAGAATAAAGAACAATAAGTGTGGTCTGATTTCACCCCCTCTCCGCTCAAAAATTTTCACACTTCTGAATTCGTACTTTTCCGCTACTTAAATTTCTAACTTTTTATTCTGGTAATCTTTACTAATTAAGTAACTAATTTATTATTAGTTTTTAAATTAATACCGTATACTCGTCATATCCAAAAACGGTCAGATATAAACGTAGAAATACGGAAACAACAATGGCTGTGGGTCCGAGTCACCCCCTTCCATCAATTTTACCGGCTGGGGTGACATGGTGACAAGTCAGGGACCCCGTGATATTTGCCCTAAAATACTTGTTCTGGTATTCACAAACGATATTTTATTTTGCCTCAGTTAAAGCAAACAGTAAAACATCACGTCGAGTGCATCCCACTTTGAAAAAATAATTAAAAATCCCATCCACAATTTTTCATTTTATAACTTTGTTAAAAAACTTCCACATTTTTCAAAAGTGAAATTCTATCTAAGAAAATTTGTAAAGAAAATTATAACATTTTTTTAAAAAATATCAAAAACTTCTAGAATTAAAGAGATCTTAAATAAACTTTTAAGTACGTACGCCGTGCTATTTACACTATGAGCGAAAAAAATTTTTGTTTTTTCTATTATTTTTATTTTATTTGAGTGGACCCGAATCACCCCTCCTAAAGAGGCGGGGCCCGGTCACCACCTGGCCCGACGCTACTGTTCTTCATTTCTCAGGCTACGCACTTATACAATTTAATTTTAAAAGATGGAGGTGGCTCACATGTACTCAATGCTGTCTAGAATGAAACATAAAAAAAAAGACTAAAACCTTCCAAACTAATGCAAAATATCTAGCCACTTTCGAAGTTTCAGAGCCTCACACCATATTGCAAAATTGGGACAAAAAGTCGCTAAAATAATCAATTTTGATTATATAATATATATTTTATTAATTAGAATTAATATATATATTATAATCATAGTACATTTATTAGTATATATTATATAATATAGTATCTGATTACTATATAATTAATATATATATAACTAATTAATATTACTATACTGATCATTATGTTCATATATCAAACCTTTATTACCTAATGAAATATATATAATATTATAGTATTACAGTAATTATAATATTAATATGATTAACATAAATAGTAGTGAATTGTTGTACTGGCCAGTTTAGTAAAAAAATAATAGAACTAAAATATAACATCTGAATCAGTCAACCCATAATAACTAATAATTAAAATAATATATAATAAAAATAATAATCAAATAATTTAATAAAAATCCAATTCGCGTCTTTTAAAACGGTTATCTGCCCCATGTGCTTCATCATGCATATTAGTTACTACTACTATTAAACTTACAATTTAATATTTTAACACTTTGACTGTCTATATATATATATTATATAGACTATATATATATTAGCTTATATATATATTATATACATATAATATATAATAGGTATATACATATCATATATATATATATATATATATAATACAATATATATATACTATAATATATATCATAACATACCCTAATTATATATGACTCTAAGTATATAGCAGCTATACTATTTATATACATATATAATATTCATATAATCATACTTTTAATATACCTTATATATATACTAACGGGAATGGCTATCTTTTTTTTTTTCTGGAGTTAAAGAACCACCGGCTCACTTGGAGGAAATGATTATAACAAACTTTTGGGACCAGTTTGTAATTATCACAAATATCAGTAAATAATGGAGTAATAAAGAAAATGAACAAGAATTAATAGTGTTTTAAAATTCGTTGTTTTTAATGTTCTATCTATCCTTTATTGGAAGGATCCAAATACATCCACTTCTGCAGCTCTACCTTAAAGTACTTAATTCTGGACAAAAGTATCTCTACTGAACAAGCCTTGAACTCCAGCCAGTTCTGGAGTATATGTTAACAAGCTATCTATTAATAATTTGGTACGAATAAAATAAGTGCTATAATAAAACTTTGAAAGCAAAAATAAAAGTATCTTAGTACAATTTACAAAAAACAGATACGCCTCATTATACACTCTTTCTGTTAGAAACAATGGGCTTGTCTCTTCATTTTAGGAACGGTGACCTTAGGTATAGCCCACTGACTATTGATCTTATTCTCCCACTCTTCTATCGGCCGAAGAGGGGAGGGTCGATTGCCATTGATATTATTTAACATATCATCCTTTAGCGGCACAGCAAAGAACCACAATTAAGAGTTTGTTGAAACGGAAATTGTTTTCATTTCAAACGCCTACACAAGCGATTAATAATAAAAATTCTCTCTATAAACTTGAATATAAATGATTTAGTTATTGAATGTCTAATCTATTGTACAATCTGCACTTACTGATTGAGTGAGAAAACTCAGTGGAGTGTATTGGTGTGAATCTAATTGATTTTAGAATTTCGTAAAGGTTCAACAACTACAAAAGAACTGATTTCCTTTTCTTACAATAAAAACTCGACCATTATAAGAAAAGATAAAAAGAAAAACTTAAATATTATTACTAATTAAAATATTATTATTATAATACTTATTTAAATTATTATTATTCTATTAAATATTATTCTATTTACATATTATTAAATAATAGTACATAACTGGAAAGGATTCCTTATATAGATAGATATATTGTAGTTCTATTTTTATGAAAAATAAACAAAAATTAATGGTATTTCTTTAAAACCCTTCATGATATATCTTCATTCTTAAATTCATAATTTAAAAAGGTTTTCTATTTTTACACATAAGGTAATTGTTTTGCTTGCTCCTCATTGATTTTATTGTGTTATTTAATTCCTGCAAATTGCATATTCTCATCCCCTGTTTTTTTTTATTTTCATGGTTTGCCTTGTTAAAATTGCATGTCTGCATGGCTTTGCTTAATAATTCCATTCCTTATTCCTTTCCTATCTGTTGCTGTGGATAATTGTATAGAGCCCAAGGGAGATTCAGCAGGGCGCTGAATCTATTGACCTCTGGAGTGGAACCACTCCATTGCACACTTCTATACTTCTACATAAAAGTAAGTCTACTCTATAATTGTTTTTTTTATTAATTGTCATTCAGCATAGTTTTCATCAGCTAAGTCTAGTCTATTACTCAATTCAATTTATTCTAGTATCCCATTTTATTATATTACCATTTTCTCCATTTGACTTTCATTTTAATAAAATATATATTAACTTATAATATAATATATTATACTATATATATATATATATAATATTATTAATATATTATATATATTATACTAATATATATATTAATTAATATATATAAATATATATATATATAGATACATATATTACTATATATATTATATATATATATATATATATATACACTAATTAAAAGTTGTTTTTTTTTATAACTGCAAATAAATTATTCGGTTTAACTTGTTTCTCTCTTACCTTTGATTGATTTGTAACTTAGTTGAAAAGATTTTTTTGTAATTTTTTTTGGAACGCAGTTGCGATTACATTCTGAATCGTTTTCAAGCAATTTGATGTCGATTTCGGCTTTGGCAGACTATTTTATTACTTTTCCAGTTGCCTACAAAAAAAAAAGTTGTATTCCATTCATCTTAATGGCAATATTTTTAAACAATTGGATACTATATTAAAGAGCGTGAATGAAAATGATCTAGAATAACCATAAACAATATTTCTAAACTTATTAAGTGCCCACGTTACAGCCAACGATTCAACTCTACTAGTTGAATAATTTCTTCTTGCACCTTGCTAAAGCATTCTTTGAGCTTCGATAAGATTAACGCTGCGGCTTTATCATTTCCATTAGAATTCTTTTTGAGCTAATACCGCCTTCCGAGGGACCCACACTACTGCATCTATGTTGATATCAAAAACTCTTTAGAAAAAATCCTGGAAATTGTAGAATCGGTTCTACGATAAGCTTCTGTTTGAGGGTTAGAAGCGTGTCAACGATAGTGTTCAAAAAGCTTTATTGTTGCTCAACAAGATCCACGGCAACGGGACATTCTTTTCAACATAAAGACAGTAACCTTGGATGAGCTATAACACTAAACAAAGGACTTAAGTTTCAAAACAATAGATGTAAATCCAATCAAAAGAACGCGGCGG
Source organism: Trachelipus rathkii (assembly GCA_015478945.1). Lineage (NCBI taxonomy): Eukaryota > Metazoa > Arthropoda > Malacostraca > Isopoda > Trachelipodidae > Trachelipus > Trachelipus rathkii. The sequence continues at coordinate 18,181 of JABUQX010109475.1, forward strand.
ATGAGGACATCCGTTCTACTATGGGAAGTAGGGAAAAGTTTTTAAAGCTTGAGCTTGGTTGGATCGGCTGATAATCCCTTGGAACTTATAAGAAAACCGAGATACACCTAAAGAGTTTAAAAAAATTTGCTTGTTCCTAAAACTTCTCTTTCAATGGTTGCATTCTAAGTGCTTTGAATACAAGATTAAGACTTTCATAATGGGAATTTATGTCTTTCGAAAATACAATAATGTCATCTAAATATATCAGAGCATGAATACCTAATAAATGTGACAAAGAAGCTTCCATTAATTTACAAAAGATATTGGGTGCTGTACGGATTCCCATTGGAAGCACTCGAGGTTGATAATGGCCTCTATGAGTCGAGAAAGCAAGATAAGGACGACTCTCTGCCGAGACTTCTATATTTGTTTTGTTTTTCTTTAATAAATCCAAAAGAACTACTTCAGATTGGCCTAATTTAGACAATGTGTCATCAATTCCTAGGTATAGGAAATTGAATAGGAAAACTATATATTTGTTGAGTTTTCTATAATCTAAAACAATACGAGGTCGAGCACTATTTCGTTTTGGAATCACCAGTAGGGGACTACTGTGCGGAGAATCAGAAGGTTCGATGTATTGTTTCAGTATACAGTCATTAACCCACTCGTCTATATCTGCTTGAAACTTGTGAGGTAGATTATAATTTGCAGTGAAAATATAACGGGGGGAATCAGGGGTTAATTCAAGCTTAAATTTTCCATAAGGACATACGTCCACCTTATCATTACTTAAAGCTACCACATCCTTGTGTGCTATGAGAAAATCGAGAATTTGTTCTAATTGTGAACCATCCTGAAGCACTACTAAATCAGCTTCCTTGGTTGATTTAGACAAAAGAATCTCTTTATATACATTACGAAGTTCAGAATCGGAAAGACCTAAAGATGAATCTATTTTATTTACACTCGAGCAACTGCTCCTAAATGCGAGAGAATTTGCCTTTGAAACAACAAAATTCTTATCAAGAGCGATCGGAGTTGAACTAAAATTTATACAATTTATTAAAATAGTACCCTCATTTACCCTACTTAAAACGCCTCCAAACAATATATTTGAAACACAATTTTTCTCTGACACGAGATATGTATTTTCCGGAGGAGATGTTCCGGCTTTAGAAATGACATTCACGGATAATATTGCTTGAGAATAAGCATTGAACGTAACAGTATTTGGTAAAGATAAATCATAGCTTTGCTCATCAAATATACAAAGTTCATGAGTAAAAGAATCATCCTCAAAATTGAGATGAGGCAAATTTGAAAAAGAATTTGTAGTATTGACTTTAACATCGTCAGAAACAGAATGGGATTTATTGTTGTTCATAGAATTAAAACTTGGTTTCGGATCGTGAATTAACGGATCCCATACTGAAAGAGAAATTTTTGAGAAACCTGTTTTACCATCTATAAATAAATGTTCATTACGAAGATCGAAAACGGCAGGAATAATACCTAACACATCAGTACCTAAAAGCATCTGACCTTTAAAAACACAATCATTATCTACAACAATGAGATGAATATTGAATAACTGATCATTTAAAATCAACTGAAGTTTCACCCTTCCCAAATTTCTGATTTCGTTACCCGAAATTGATCTCATAACGATACTGTTATCCTTCAATTTGAGTGGATACAACTTACGAAGTTTCTCAAACACTTGAAAACGTATCAAAGAAATACTACTCCCCAAATCTAAAAAAGAAGAGAGCTCATAAATAAACTCATATTCAACTGTGAGCTTGACACTAAGATAATAACTTTTGCCTATAATTGGATCATCGTTTACGAAGTACACATTTGACATTTTCGTATTCGGATTTATAAAATTTGTCTCTAAAGGGTTAATAACGACATTTCGAGACCTTAAACTCGTTCCCTTGCACCTACCTTGCGTCCCACGTACATGATTTTTCTGGCACATTGTGCAAAAGGGGCGGAATATACATTTTGAAGTCGGATGTCCGTGATTTTCACAAGATTTACAAAAGAGAACTTTACGTTTAGGTTGATTATTTGATGCAGAATGATGAGAATTATTAGAAAAACTTGAAGATTTAGGCATACTTTTCGTATTATAAGCCTGAGAAAATGATTGTTGAGCAGCACCTTTTTCAGCATGCGTAGAATATATTGGAACATTAGAAGTTTGATTAAGAGTTTTTTACCTGTTGGAGGAGAGATTTTTACCATCATAAAAACATGGTTTTTCTTTAAATAAGCCTGTACCTTTGAGGTATTGAGTTTCTGTATAATCCAAAATTCCTCGTGTTATAATGCGTTGAAAGTTTGAGGTTTTGTATTAGTCATACAAGTTGAAAAACAAAAGAACGTCTCTGTCATCTGTAAACTTTCCGACATCGTGAATGTTAAAGATGATGAGTCGATGAATATTTGCAACGCTCTCTGTGCGTCTGTAATGAACTCAGGTAATGAAACTCCGCTAATGATTTATACTGCCTCCATGTTAATATTTCTACGGAAATTCGTTGAAGGCTTCAAAAGAACTCTTTGAACAAATCGGATTTAAAATGAGTGACAGTTCAGTTTTTTGAACTGGCTTCCCAAGATCTTCGGAATTCTGTTAATTCAGGGTGGAATTTATAAGAAAACCAACATTACCTTCTCGCAGGTTAAGAAATCTGACGTATGTACGTAATTTTTCAGTATCGGATTCTATACCTTCATCGAAAATACAACTCTATTGATGAAAACCAATCGCTGAGAGTGATCGCCTTTTCAAGAGTTGTCAACAAAGCAGATTAATAAATGGGATTATTGGGTTTCGAGTCGGATGAGACGGTCTATATTTAAAGTAGGTCTAGGACATAGTGGAGAATTATTAAGAACGGAAGGAAAGAATAAAGATTTTGACTCGAGTCTCTGGCAATCGGATTTGACTCTCGTCGATAGGAGTTTTAATGGATTCGTCCTCGTTTAATTTATACACTATCTTTCGGCTCGCCTCGGACGCGCACTTAGAAGGCTAAATAAATACTAAAGGAAGAAATAATTTGAAAACTAGGAAAAATTTAATATATTATAAAAAAAATAAATTTGTAAAAATACCAAAAAAATTATTGACCAGGAATAAACTTACTCGAACGCAGGAAATGTTAAAAAGGATTGATGGAATGTCGAAGAAATTATCTACTTCGTATTTTGATGAATGTGAAGACTTTTTCTTCAAATGAATGATTAAAAAAATATTATATATATTTCTTAATCATAAATTTATAAGAATAAAATAAATCAATAAATGAAAATGAACTTCACATTTCCCTCTTGCGGTATCCAGCAATTTTTCTTTTCACTCCAAATACTAATGATTCTCGGTTAAGTCTCGAAGAATCTCAAAAATATTTTTTCGGCTGGCAATACTTTAAAAAATTTAGAATTGTTAATACACATTGGAAAATTAATATTATCAATAAAAAAATATAAATAAAGGAAATGATTTATATATATAATATAATATATATATATACTATAATATATATATATATATATAAATAATTAGTATATACTTATATATAAACATATATTTTAAATAAATTTAGTGATAAATATCGTTATTAAGTTCAATAAACCGATAATTTATTTATATATATATATAATATATAATATATATAATATATATATATATAATATAATATATATATATATTATAAATATATATTATATAATATCTATATAAATAATTTGGAGAATTTCTTTTGGGGGTGGAAAAAAATACTCCCCTAACTCCTTTAACGGCAAAAACTGACGATTTTATGGATGAAATGTGCCCACCCACAACGCACACATACGATAAATTTCCTCCCGAAAATGATACAGCCACACTTTACAAAAAAAAAAATAATAATAATTATTTAATTTTTGAGAGCTCAGAGTAATGCCTTTTCCCAAAATAAATAGGACAGGAAAATTCCAAGAAAATCCCTCTCATTTAATTTCCCAAATATAATGAAATAATCCTTCACATATACTACATTCGTTAGTAAATGTACAGAAAAAAATAAATATATCCTCTTCTATCTCTTATATCCCAAAAGAGATTAATCATCTACTGCGTAGCATACGAGTTATATATATATATATATATATATATAAGATATATATATTATATATATAAGTATATATATATATAGATATATATATATATAGTATATATTTAAAATATGAATGGGAAATTAAACTTCTATATATAGAAATATAAAATATATTTTATGATATTATATATATATATATATATTTATATATATATATATATATATATAAATATACATGGATATATACTAAAATATACTGAGTAGCATACTATAGATATTATATATATATATATAAGAAATAAGTTTTAACAATTTTAGCTTATAAAAAAAAATTAATAATATTTTTAATATTATAAGCCTAATAAAGAAATACGTCATTCAACTTGTGACACATAAAATTTCAAACACAGCTGCTGCACAGTAATTGAGTGCGAAAATCTACTCTCGAACTTCCTACTTTCTGTTTCAGTGTATGAAAAAAAATAATGAAGCAAATATTTTTACAATTAAAATATTTGACAACAAAAAAATATACGTTAGTTTCCATATTTTTTTTTTTAGTGTTTTATTGTTGTTGTTTTTTTTAATATAATTTTTCACATCTGTTTTTTTATCTTTTTTTCTTTCGTTTCTTCTTCCTGTTATTTTTAAGATAATAATTGTCCATTAATGATATGCGTTTTAGAATATAAAATGTTTGTTGAGAAGTGCATTATATCAGTAATACTAAACTATATAATATAATATATTTATATAATATAATGGTAATAATGCAAAGTTGTAATAATTATTTTTAATGTGAGAAATAAATATTTTATAAAATATTTTTAATACTTTCCATATTTGTAATCATAAATAATTTTACCCTTTAATTGATTGTCTTCGCGAAAAACTTTTTATTTTTACCTTCATTCTTAGGCAAAGCAAACCCAATTATTCCACACAAAAAATCTCTCCTGGTAAACAAATCATGAACAATGTCGCGAGAATTTTGTTAGAATCCCGCTAAAAATCTCCAGAAATATCTCTTGAAAGGATTTCAAATCTGATGAATAATCACTTTCAAATGCTTCCTGACAATCTTCAGACAGCATACAATCCAAGATGGCTGACTTCTTTCAGACAGAGACAATAGAAATTCCACATACAAAATTTTTTCCACGATCGCCACTCTTTTCAAAAAGAGAGAATCAAAATCATAAACTGAGCCACTTTTAATATAAATGTCCTTAGTTACAATCAACACTTTCTTTAATAACAGTCCCTAGTCACGTTCGCCACTTTCTTTCCAGTCTAGTCTCTCTCTCTCTCTCTTACACCGATGGGGTGTTTCCAATTTCCCCTTTAGGCTCGAAGATGCAGGTTAATAAATATGACAGAGAATTTGTGGAGGAGAGCTTTCTATCATCTTAAGAAAATATCAACAAGACATCAAATGGAGAGAGAAGAAGTAGCGGGTCTAAATTGAGACTCCGCTTAAGTTTTTTAAGTTTCCTAAAAATAACTTTATTTCCTTCTAAATTCATATTTTTTTATAAATCATTTAGATATACGTCTTATACAATAAACATAGTCACCGACATAACTATTTCATTTTCCTTGCTAAAAATAAATAAGTTCTTTAAGATGGGTTGTCATATATCCTTAAATTTCTAATTTTATACATATATTCTTCTTGTAATATAATATAATATCAAAATAATATTTAATCTTGTAGAACAAATTACAAAGTTGAGAAATAATATATTCGTAGAATGAGAGCATTTGAGGAGAGAGTTAACATGGAATCGATGTATGATATATTAGTCTTTAAATAAATATTGATACAGCAATATTTATTGAACGTTTTTCTTTACAAAATATTCTTCACGAAGTTAAAAAAATAATCTTTCAGATAGATTTCACCAATAACAGTTTATCGATTTGAGTAGAGTAAATACGCATTTGCGTACAAATAAATATTATTCAAATATTATTTAAGCATACAAAATTCTCACTTGCTAGAGAAATAAATATCTTCTAAAGAAAACTTCACTTCACAAAATATCAATGTTAAAATAACAAGTCACTTCACATTTAAGAATAAATATTCACAGTACCGTAGCCTATCCAATGGCTAAACATCAAGAATATAACTCTCCACTCCTCAAGTCAACAATACGTCTGACTCCATCAACTCGCTCTCAAAGACTACTCACTATTCATCTGCGTTTGCAACTATATACGATTCTCGTTGCAAACTCTACTCTAAATGTAAACATTATATACTACTGATATTTCTTTTGTTTTTCTAGGAAGTCTAACTGAGCTAATGTATTTATTTTCCTTTAATTTACATGAACGTCTTATATATATATATATATATATATATATATTATATATATATGATTATATATACTACTTATACTATATATATATATATATATATATATATTAATATATATATTTATATATTAATATATATTATATATATATAATTATTTATATATATAATTATTTACTATAATATATATACCGTATTAGATATTATTATATATATATAATATATATATATTATATATTATATATAATATATATATAATATATATATTATATATATACTCATATATAATATATAACTATATATATACTATACTTATATATTATACTATATATATATATATATAGTATATATATATATATATATAGTCATCTATATATATATATATATATATGGTTTTTAAAGTGTTCGCAAAATGTTTGTATATTATTATTAAAGGTTCTTTTGGTTGACCAAATTTGGTGCCACCTAGTGCATTTAAATTTAAAGGCATTTCATTTTTAAGTTTTGTTGGTTTTATGTTCGTCATTTCGTCAATGTGTTTTCAGCAATTTGAGCACAGATGGTCTTGTCATCATGTGGGTTTTCGCAAGTAACTTATACTGATACTTTTACTGCCTGAATAAATAAATAATAATAAATAATAAGCAAATAACAAGAGCATTTAATTACTAACGATAAGACATGAATAAATAAAGCACATACACTATTACAACATCAAGATATTTAGGCTAACTGACACTCATAGGCTAAATCCTCTTTCTATATACACAAAATTTCAAACTTCCGGTTGGTGTAAACTAATGTCTTTAAAAAAATTAAACTTAAAATCTTTATTGTTTTTTTCAAGCTGATAAGATCAGCTTGAAGATAATTCATAAAGATGATTAAAAACAGTCCACCCGTAACCACCTGTGAGACCTTGCAGGACATCTTCATTTACGAGGGCATTGTTTATCTACCTTATATATAGTACTATATATATATATGTATATATATATAATATATATATATATATATATATATATATATATATATAATACTATATATATTTAATAAGATATATAATAGTATATATATATACACAAATATTTTTTTTTATTTTTAAGTAATAAATATAATAGATATACTATAGAAATATATATATCATATACTTATATATACTTGATATAGTATATTATTTTGCCTATATTATATATAAGTATAATATAATATACTATATATAATACTTATATTTATATACTTATTTATATATATATATTTCAATACTATTACGTTATATATATATATATATATATATTTATATTATACTATATATATATATAAGGTTAACAATATGAGAATAAGGGAATCTGCTCAGAATAATAAATAGGGACGGTGCTTTCGTAGCTGATGAAAATGAATCGTGAGGGGTTGTAGAAGGAGCACTTCGAGAAAAAGTCTGTATCTTGAACAGTCACGCACAAGCCGGCGCCCGGAGAGGTGACTGCCAACCGGCGCCTCGCGAGGTCTCCCGGGCCCTGACTACGCCTCCTACAACTAACCAGACATACATGGTCACCACGCCAATCACGCAGCAAGAGGCCGCTGATCCGCTGACGTCCACTGCGCCGGCCCATAACTTGTCACTAATGAAGAGATGCTGGTGAATGTGTGTTGGTTTAATTGTACAAAGGAAGAAATAAGTATTTTTCGGGATGAGGTCATTAGAAGGAGGAGGTAATGGGTAAGATTGCGAAAAGTTCGAAAGAATGGTAAATCTGCAGGTATAGATGAAATTACTGGTGAAATGTTCAAGAATGAGGCGAGATGGTGATTGATTGGATTGGAAGTTGTTTATCAAAGCGTTTATGGGCGGGGGGTATAGCTGCCGAGGATTGGGAGGACAGCAGTGAAGTATAATGGTAAAGGCGCGATACTGATTAACATGGAGAATCTATAGGGGGAATTAGCTCTTATTGCAGGTTGTAGAGGAGATATAAACTGGTATTTGGTCGAAAGAGTGAGTCGAGTGACTGAGGGCTGATTGGTGAAGAACAAGGGTGCGTTTAGAACTCACTAGAGGGGATGTGTGTGGATCAAATCTTTACATTTGAAACAATGAGTGCGAGGAAAAGACACGATGAAGAATAAAGTTGTATTTAGGTTTATGGTAATTGCCCACAGGGTGTTTGACTAGGATTAATTATGAAAGCTCCCCTGTGGCAGGTGCTACTGAAAATATGCTTGAGCTGTTTGGTAGGGCTCCTGGGAATGGACATCAAAGTATGTAGTGGGCGACTAGCGAAGCTGTTGTGTAAGAATAATGAATCAAAAGTGATTATCGTTTAATATTAAATAGCGGAGTGAGGCAAAGGATGTGTTATGACTCATTGGTTATTTCATTTAGTATGTGGGATGGGGTTATGGAAGGAATTAGAGGTAGGCTGGGTGCAGGGGATCGGTGTTAGAATAAATCGGAGAATGAAGAGAGGGAGGGTGGCCCTACCTATTATATGCGAATATGATTGGTTTTGTGGGTGGCAAATTTGAAGGAGGTTAGACGAGATTGGCTATAGACGATTTAACCATGGTGTGTACAGAGGAGGGTTTGGAAAAGCAGTAAACGTAGATAAGAGTTAAGTTTATGGTTGTGAGTCAGGGGTGCCAAAAAAAAACCCAGGTTTTTTTTAAATTGCCCAGCCCACCCGGGGTTTTATTTAAAAAAAAAACCATGTTTTTTTTGGTTAATTGGGACAAAATAATTTTATAATATAAACTTTAAAATTTATAATATAGATGTTAGCAGAATAATATATATATATATATATATACTAGTACTTATACTATATATATATACTCATATATATATACCTTACTACCTCATATATTAGTTATTACTATACTATACTTATACTATACACATATACTATATATATATATATTAATACTACATACATACTATATAATATAGCTATACTATAATCTACTATATATATACACTAAACTATATATCATAATTAATATTTTCATCCTGTTGGGGATGGATCCCAAACGAAGCTTTAGACAATAGGTTAGGGACCATGACAAGGGCCAGAAAAACTTGTAATGTGCCATAGATTGCTAAAAGATACAAAAAGTGATGATTGGTAGTCAATGGTAAGACCAAGAAACTTAAATTTACTTAACTAGTTCAATTACTATATTATATATAGGCTTATAGCTACTATTAGCTACTATAAATAGGGCCTAATGTGCAATTTCTTTTTTCTTGGTTTGTTGCTTAAATAAATATTAAAAGTTATTATATAATTTTAAGGGACAAAGTCTCTCCATTTTCCCCAAAGTAATTATAAATCAAAATAGTTATTTTTTTTCTTAAATAGGGTCCAATTGTATCGAAATTATGTAAATTCCAACTTCAGTCCAGTTTCTTGGGCTTTGCCATATTTTTGAAGCGAGTCACGAGGTTTTCTTTTTTTCACTTTTATGTCAAGTAAGTTCATATTTCAGTTTGATTAAATTGCAATTCATTTATTGTACTAATGATTAAATTGCAATTACATTTTATTGTACTAATGATTAAGTTGTAATTACATTTTATTGTACTAATGATTAAGTTTTCTTTCAAAGTATATAATAATTATCGTACCTAAATTTTCTTTTGGTGTTCAAGGACTTCAAGTGGAATTATTAAATTAAAATGATATTAGTTAATATAACTTTTAAAAAACCCAACATTCCTCCCTTTCCATAATATGTATCATGTGATGTATTTTTCCTTGGCTGTTTGCTGATATACTTTTTAATTTCTCACGTTCTGTTATTAATTATATTCAATCTACGTTATATTTTTTTTATAAATACCCGCCTTTCATTTTGCCCCGGTTTTTTGTATAAAAAGCCAAGCCCGGGTGGGTAGGGCAGCTCCCTGGGCAGTTGCCCAGTGCAACCCTGTTGTGAGTGAGGACAGTTCTCAGTGTGAAGTTATGTTAGATGGTGAGCAGCTTGGAAACAAGTGTCTGAATTTACACAAATAAGTATATATTGAGGATGAAAAGGGGAACGGATACGATGCAGTACTGTAGTAAAGAAAAAGTTTGTGAATGGGCAGGAAGCGTTGGCTGCGAGAAAATTCAATCCTTTTGTGGTATGTAAAGGGGACTAAGTCTTGATATTACGCTAGGGCGTCTTGCATCGGAGCGGTATGTTGTTACCCTGTGTTAAATAGTATAGTAATGACCTACATGAGCACTATGGCGGAAATAAGAGGATATAGATCGAAACGTACAATGTGTCAGTTGGACAATCTTAGAATGTTAGGGAGTTGTGAGAAAAATTGAAAAAAAATGAGAAATGAACATATTAGAGAGTTTTGTGGTGTGAAGAAAGAGTAAATTGAGAAAAATAAAATGAAATTACATCGAGATGGATTGGTCATGTGGAAAGGATGGATGATAGTCAGTTGGGGTTAAGCGGATGTGTATGTGTGAGTGTGGCTGCGAATCGGACCGGCCTGGGAGAACCCAAAGAAAAAGGTGGATTGAGGTCACATAAATTAGGTACGAGAAGAGAAATGTGAGTTTGGAAGATGGCGAGGAAAGAAAGGTCATATAAGAATGCATTCCGGAGTCTTTTGAGGGGGGTAAAATGTGGTCCTGCAATAAGCCTGATGAACGTTATTGCATTGTGTGGTATAGGTGGTAGTGGTAATGGTTGGATAAAGAGTGGTTGTTGGAATAGAAGAAACAGTGTGCTAACAACTACAATGGCATAAGGTTATTTCATCTCATGGGAAATAGTTTAAGAGTGTGTCCCATAGGGGTTTTTCAGTTGCTGGCGGTAACTATTGTTTCCTCATATACGTACCCTATATAAATGATTTAGACCAAGGACTTAAATGTAAGGTTTCTAAGGTTGCAGATGATACCAAAGTGGCACCTCAGTTAGGAATAGTGAAGGATGTATAATGATTCAAAAAGATCTTGATAACTTTTTGCGGTAGCACGATACTGTTGGGCCAAATGATAAGTAATTCTTGAATTTACCGTAACAGACTCATTTCCTTCAAATAAAAGTTTTAACTACAATGTGAAGGGAATTGGGCTTGGAGTCTGATGGACAAAAGAAAAAGATTTAGGTGCTGATGATAAATAAGCATTGTAATTTTGAAAGTTAGCTATAATCAGTGTTTGGGAGCAAGAAATAAAGCTAATAAGATGCTGGCATAATAAATCGCTAATGATGTTTACAAGAGCAAGGAAGTTATAAGGAAACTGTATAATAGCTATGTTAGTCCAGTATTAGAGTATTGTTCCACAAATTTGGATCCTTTATTTAAAGACTTAGACTATGCTAGGAGGAGAGCGCAATGTAGAGACACAAAAAGTGATTTCTGGGTTTGCAGGGGTAAGACGCTATGAGAAGAGCCTGAAGGAGTGAGGAAGGTTTTCTGTAGAGAAAGGTAATTTCTTCAGAGGGGATATGATTACAAGTCTACAAAATATTTACATTCTATTTGAGCTATAATACAGAGACAATAAATTCTTCTTAGTTAGGAGCTACGGAACGGAGACCAGGGGGCCATAGTTAGGGAAAATTAAGAAGGAATAGCTGCCATCTGATGTAAGAAAGCAATTTCATTTCAGCAACAAGGTTGTTAAAATTTTGGAATTGTTTGCACAGTGAGGTTGTTTGAGCATGACCTCCAACTAGCATACATTTAAGAAAGGGGTTGGATAGGTATATGGATATATGAGCATATAGTTTATCTTTAGTAAATGTGGGAAAAGCCGTTAATGTTACTTTAACCCAGTAGTTATTTAATGTCCTTAAAACTGCATGTTACTATAAAGTTTAACTAAAGCTCCATTCTAGTGTTTGATTAGCATGTTCTTTAGCTATAGTTTTTTTTCTCTTTTAGTTGGTAGACTTCTGGATTGTATATAAGTAAGTCATTGACAAGCACTAGGAGCTTTGTGGATTTGGCATGAGCATGTTAAGACTTTTGTGTATATATGCAAGTTGCCATTGACTCCTAAGCTCCCTAGGCATGCTGTGGGATTTGCCCACTTGCATGAACATGTTGTTTGGTGATTGGTTCTGTTGGTTTGACTGGGACAGTCTTGATAAGCCATGTGGCTTTTTTATTGTTTTTTATTCTGTTTCTTATGTTTTTTTGACGAGATGCCATTGTGATGGGTCTGTTGCGATCCCGTGAAAGCTCTAAAGAGGATTTTCTGACTGTAACTAGTTCTCACTAAAAGGTATAAAGGGGACGGTGAGGCTGTGCTTAATTTTCGAATTGTCATATTCTTCTACTACTTTTCTGCTTCCGGTGCATGTGTGGCACTTTACCCCCAGTCTTGGGGAGGGAAGGTGAGTGATGATGACGATATATAAATACAAATACAATACATAAATACAAATGCGAAAAATTAAATAACTATATTTTGAATGTTTTTTTTTTCAAATGCTGTCAATAATTCATCTTTTACTGATAATTTTATAAATGCTCAGTTTTTGGGCGGGCATTTATGACAATGGGCTCAAATGCCCGGACAAATGCCCATTTTATAAATGCCTGCCCACTGGGCATTTGCCCAGCGTACATCACTAAAGGTGGGCTTTATTGAAAAACCCATTGGGGACAACCCAGTTGTCCCCAATCGTGCCAACCCTGTCACCGACTAACCTGGGACACCACTACCGACCTACACTCAGACCACCTCCCCATTCTTATCTCTTTAACCTCCTCCCATCAAACACCCAAGAAAAGATCACTACATACTTTAACTACAAAAAAGCCAAATGGCCAGCAATCACTGACCATATCGAAACCCATATAAACCCCTCCCCAATCCAAGACACAACTTCTCTACACACCTCCATTATTCAACTAAATAACTTAATCATCAAAATCTTGCTAATTTACACATACCAAAGACACCAGCGAAAATCCTATAACCCAAACTCTCCCCTGAAATTCTGCCCAACTCATTTAAACAAAGAAACTCCTTCGACAACTACTAGACCATATACCCCACTTATCAATAACCAAATAACAAACCTCAATACCCAAATCACCAACCTCATTCGCACAAACACCACCAATAAGTTTTCCGAATACTTACAATCCTACATCTCACATATTAATAATAAGAAAACCTGGCAAGTCATCAAAAAATTAAATAATTCTCGAAACAACCCCCTCCCTCCCACGAATCCCCTCCTTACCTGACAACTCCCTCCCTTTTCTCCAAAACAACAATCAGACCAACTAGGCAAAACCATTATGCTAACATTCCACCCATGCGACATTGTCAAAATACGAAATTAAAAAAAAACTACTCAGAAAACTCCCCTTAGCACAACCCCCACCCTCACCCCCTTTTACAACTGAAAGGATAACAGGAAGCCATCAAAACCCTCAAAAACTTCCTCCAGCCACAGGACCCAGCTCCGTAGCAAAACTTCTGAACAATGGCTCCAGTGAAAAAGCACTTCTCCTTATTCACCCGAAATGGTTCAACAAAATTTCTAGCATACTTACTACCCTTTTTTTCTCGTAAGAAAATAAAATTCAAAGACCAAATCAATCTCAAACCAAAACAAGGGACCCTTATCTTCCCCCCCTCCTCTTACCGCCAATTTTCCTCTCCTCTCCTCCATTTAGCTAAAACTAGCTGGAGAAAGCAACTAATATTGAAACAAAGATCTCCCCTCTCAGTCACCCTCCCAGATATTCCAACATGGCTTTAAAAGCAAACCACTCCACAACTACAGCCCCCTCTTACCTCCCTTACCCAACACACATCAATGGTTTCAACCAATCCCCCATCCCATAGATCCATTTTCTCACAGCAATCGACATCAAGAAAAGCCTTGACAACTGTCCCCACAATTTCCAATCTTATCAAGAAAATCCTACAATCCCCCCTAGAAAATCACGACAAACAAATGGCTTCTGAAATTTTCTCACTAACCCGCTATGCTTTAAGCGTTAGTCCACAAAAACAATCTCCCCCACTCCATTAAATTACAACAAAATGGCGTCCCACAGGCCGCCATTCTCTCTCCTTTCCTCTTCAACCTTTTTCACAGCAGACCTGCCCAAGAGCTTAAACCAATTCACAAACTTATCACGTAGGCAGATGATATCAGCCTCATTTCTCAACACCCAAGCCGTAAATATAGCCACTCATCACGCACCCAAGATACCTATCAACAATTAGAAACTTGGCACTCTCCAAATAGAATTGTCCGCCCTCCCCCTCAAAGTCTTCCATCAACCCTCCTGGCACCACCGACCGCCCACCAATCTTCCACTCCTCAACCCAGTTAGTTTTGTTCAACACCGAGCCCCTCGTGAAGAAACAAGTGCACCGCCACGGAGCTGGCGTACTTTCGGTGGCATAAAACTCGGCAGTCTGGGCTCCCTACGCCAGAAAATTAATACGCAGCCCGAAATTTGCCTCATCCTATGACCCACAATGAATTATTATCTCTTTTCTCTGCCAGTCTTCATTATGACGACGTAATCCAAGGATTATTTTATAACTATCATTTTTTCATAGTAGTACTTCTTAATATTCAAAAATCAAACATATGAGACAAGATCTCAAGCCATAAAATAACGTAATTAGAAGATTCTATGCTTTCGCAAAACATCAACTCGTCAAAGGCTTAATTTATAGTGGAAAATTATCCTAGTACTACTAGTATATATACTCAGTTAGCGCACCTCGCTCCCCAATCGACCATCACTAGCGACGAGCCGCCCTATACTCGCGTTTAGTACGTGCGCGCTCTGCGCTACACTAACACGCCGCTGAATGAACTGGATATGCATACTTCATTTCAGTGTTGTGCGAAGGAATCCTATACTGCACAACGCGCAGGACCGCATATCAGCAGAGGCGCAAGCACCACCCTAAGTCGCGCAAGCTTCCTATCGGCTCAATAGAACTGCGATACTTTCTGACCTGCCACCGATACATACAAGCGACCACTGAGCATCTAGACGCATCCACCGCACGCTGTCAGTCCGAGTCGAGATCTGTTGATTAACTTCTCACAGGCTTCTGATAACGATCATCGTTCTGAACTCATCTCGCATTTTTCAGGCTGCCCTTTATACTGTTGTACATTAACATCAAATATACACGTTCTATTAAAGACTCTGAAGGTTGCCACACGACAGCGAATTCTCAAATTGCGCTCCTCCATAAACAAATTACCACTGCCTCATGTTCCGCGCATGATACTATAGTAAGTCTCTGCTAACGCTGCTCCCAGCAGACACTGCCATGAGACCGCACGGGTACTTCAGTGATAGAGACTTAGGGTTGTCTATTTGTCTTGTAAGAACTAACTCACATTCGCTATCAAGACATATCGCATTGCAACACATATCTTCTGCCAGCAACTGAGCCCATTATGCCGTTTCCATATAGAAGCCCATTATTCCAAATCAGATATACGCTATCATCTCCACAGCTCACATTTCTTAACCACTCATCTATGCATAATCAAGTCCGAATTGTCCACTCGGCGAACGAAGAGCCAGAAAAGTCAACTGCGTGATTGTTCCGTAATGATTCGTTTCAAACGAGAAGAACCTTTAACTGTGCACATTACTTGTCACACTGGTCAGACGAAGATAAAGCATCCTTCCTCAAAATAAAATATTTGTATTTAACATTTATTATTGCTATTTCCTTACAATTGTAAGTTCAGCATGTACCTGTAATGTACTACTTATACTAATAAAAGTAACATGAGGTAACACACACCGACCGGTCTTTTCAGCCCGTTATCTAAATTTTCTCTCTTATCTTCTAATCATTGTTTTATAGATTTAAGTGTGTAGGTTGCACTCACGCTCTCAATCTGATGAACTGCGTATAGATTAGGGCTCGCCACTTAGCTATTTATTGTAGTTTCTGCTTGCAGGGCACTCGCGAGGCCTCAAAAAAAGCCTCTAATTCACTTATCCCTCGGCTCACGTGTTTTCAGCTTAACGGGAGCAACTGAGTCGTTTCCCCTCGGCTACCTAGCACGGCCCCAAGTGTACGGCCGTTACTTTTGTGACACATCGTAACTACTGTACTCAGCACTCCATAAAGATGTATAGGTGACGTCGATCCCTGCAACATATACTAATATTATTACTTACCTGTATCATACTACTAATCTATATTATATATTATAAGTCTACTATATTAGTCTCTACCGTATAGTATTACTAAGTTCATCCTACCGTAACATTATTATAGGTATACTGACCTATACACATAGCTAGTATATGTAGTAGATTTTACCATACGTACTTAGCTAGCTACTATACACACTCTGAATCTAATATACTCTCACAAGCCTTTGTTAATACTACATTATATATATACATATTGCTATAATTATATATATATTAACCTATATACATAGTAATATATATATTATATATAGGTATACTTATATACTACTAGCTTAAAGTATAATTATATACTAATATTATAAATATATATACTATATTATTTCATCCATCTCTGTGTTACCAATAGATTGCGTCTTGGCCTCTGAACTATACATGCGATGGAAAAGAATAGGCAGACTTAGGATAACTACTGAAGTTGCAAAGTCACACAAAGAAAAGTCCATCCTTTTTTATATATATACCTAGATTCTATATAATATATAATTATATACATAGTATATTATATATGCATATATACTAACATTACTATACTCATATCGGAACGTTTACTATTATAATACTAATTTACCAGAATTATCATAATAAATATATATAAAGTATATATATGATAGGGTGGGGGCATTAACAAACGTTTCCGATTTTTTTTTTTAAAAAAGAGTCAGTGTTTCTTTTTTTATTTAAAAAACCATAAGGTTGAAAAATTTTTAGACGTTTTTTTTTTGTTTTTTTGTTACAGATTACATATTTCTTCATTTTATATATCAAGTCTCTTTCTAGCCGGGCTATTTAGATTCTAAAATACAGCTAAATGCTAGCTCCAATATGTCTAAAAGATGTAGTACAATATATAAAAGCATTAGAGTTTATACTTCATTAAAGTGTTCTGAGTGTAGCTATGAATCATAAATAGCATATCCAATTATTTATATTCCTGTACTTTTTTTTATCATACGTATTCAATTTATATGATATCATAGTATACCCACCCTATATAATATCATACATACTTCGCAATCATAGCTAACTGACATATACTTATGATATACTAATATAATAATTATATATACTTATATATATACTATAATACTATATAATGTGAATTATATATAGTATATACTATATCAGTGCTCTAAATGCTCTGAATAGTGCTTCGTTATCTCTTTCATTCAACCCCTTCTCTTTCTCTCCCCCACGACTGTCTGGTCTCAACAGGTCATCCTGAAGCCATGATCGGTGTGTAATCGAGGTTACGACGCTTTATCAGCGTTTAAAAGGATCAGAGACAAAGAGCAAATGCTAGCTCACAAGCATGCTGGTTCTCTAAAGCAAACTACTGCACAAAACGTTGCAATAAAAAATAACCCCTCCCACTTCTACTAACCCTATGCCCCCCCTTTCAACTGTGAATGTATTACCATTAAAATTAGTAAGGAATCGTCGCATGGAGATCAGCAAAATCCACCGCCGTTATAGCTTTCACTGGAGATCCTGAGACAGAAAAACCTAGCGCCGGCACTTCCGCTCACTATTCGGTGTAAACTTCCGCCTCAGTGTAAGCAGTTCCCATCCCTTGACGCACCCAGGTCGGCGGCACAACACAACCTCACCCGCCTTCACCAAAAACCCCCAGCCCATTCTCTACTTATTATTGCACCTTTATTTTTTTCCGCCTCCTGCTAAACTCACCATTTTCTGTCCTTTTCAGACCATGTCTTGTACTGACTCAAATCCCACTTTTTCTTCTATCTCCCAGTCCGTGCACACGGTCTGGTTTATTTCCAACACACCTCGGCCACTTATATACAATCCCGCTTACACAAACCGGACTATCATTCATGTTCCTTTCTCCCACCACTGACACCAACATGCTCATACAGTACTTTCAATTTATGTCTCTCATTTACCCTTTCTTCACACCACACAACTCTTCTAATATGTTCATTCCTTATTTTATCAATCTTCTCACAAATACCACGCCCCTTAAGATTGCTCCATCTGAACTTTAATCTATACTTCTTATTCATACCATAGGCTCACGACCTTATGCCTATACAATAAACACATGGGTAAACAAACATAACATCATGTAAGACCCCTAGCGCACTAAAGATAGTCCCTTTGCATTCACCACACCGATTGTAATGCTGCACCAGCCACCTCTTCCTTGCCCGTATTCTACAACTTTCCTTAGACTCACAACTTCATTGCGCACCTTCATCAGTCTCCACTCTTTGCACTCAGTGTCGCATCGAAAATCATATCCACTAACATGTATTTAACACTCTAGACACTTCGGTGTCCGAGTCTGCCTCACCACTCTGTAATCGCATATACTTCACACTGAGAATGAGAGCAATTCGTCTTCCCCCCATCTTGTCCTCTCAAATCAAGTCAATAAGCGCCTTCTTACTGCTAATATGTTTACTGTTTACTTTTCTCAAAACCCCTTCACTCTTTTACACACCGCCAAATCTCTCTTACCAATCCTCTCAAAACTTATCTTGTCAGATTCGCCACACAAAACCAATTATCCGTCCAACATAATAAGGTCTACGGGCACTTCCACTCCTATGCTCATTCCATTTTCTAATACACCATTTCTTTGTCACGCCCCACTTCAAGTTCTTTCAGTTAACACCCAATCCATATACAAATTTTAATAACCAAGGAGAACAACACAACCCTGCCTCACTCCGCTATTTAGATACTAAACCGATCACTTTTGACACCATTTATTCTTACACACCGCCCTCACTATCCTACATACATAACTTTTTGCATTCCATTAAGAAGCCTCTGATCACCAACACTAGCTATATCACTTAACAATGCTTGCCATAGACCTTTCCCACCTATTAACGCCTTAATCATACTCCATGTTGCAAATTCCACTAAAACGCCTTAAATACAACTTTATCTCTTCCCTTTTCCCTCAGTTTCTCTATCACTTTGCTTCAATGTAAAGATTTGAATCGCACACACTCCCTCTTACTACTCCTAACACGCACCTTGTTCCTATTACACCAATCAGTCCTTCAGTCACTCGGCTGCACCTCTTCGTCGTGAACCAATAACACCAGCGCATATCACACTCTTTACAACACTCATAAACTAAACATTTACCCCGTATAATTATCCCTACAGTTCCCTTTATCTCCCCTTACCCTTACAAGCGTAGAAGTACCTTTAATTACTTGGCCTCATCGCTTCCCGAATCCCTTGGTCGAAACTCGTATACACCTCCATAAACGCTTCTATTACACAACTTCCAAAATCCAATCAATCACCCATCTCGCCTCTGTTCTTGATCATTTCCACCAGTAATTTCATCTATACCTTGCCAACCATTAGCCATTCTTCAACTTTCTCACTCTCACCCATTTTCGCCCCCTTCTTTGCCGAATAACCTTCATCCCCAGAACTAGATACCTACTTATTCCCTTCTCACGATCTGCGCCACCATGGACATAACACACCGCAAAACATTCCAGTCATTCACTCACACTTTCTCATCTTTTAACTCTGCCCAACTCCATTATAGTCATTGATTTTTCAAAGTGTCTCGGTTCTTTCCCACCGACGTCCCTCGCTCATAACACCCTCACCCACCATCACATCATTCATCAGTTTACACAACACCATCCCTATTTCATCTACAGTTCCTTGTGCAGGGTTGTCCGTCCCCCTTATTTCTAATTTTCTTAACCTTTCGCGCAATTCCTTCCAGAAGAGCTTCCTATTCCCTTGTCATTGTCCCCATTCATTCTCCTTCCAAACCTTTCATTTACCTCTTTCTCTTAGGTAGCATCTTTCATAGCATTCACCTTTCTCTTTCGTCTCTCCTTACCTAGGTAAATTCACAACGCATCCTTGTGCTTTTTGTGCAAAACTCTCCAAACGAGTCCTATCCTGCTGTGGTGGCGCACTAGTTACATTCGCAAGTACGTACGCCTCTCTTTTTCACTCCTCTAAAACGCCCGATGGCTAATCACTCTCTTCTCGATTATCGTAACCACCTCCTACGTGGTTTCACTAGCATCTCTTAGTCATCGCTGCTACTTTAGCACACAGCCACATATCTTCTTTGAAAACACACTGAAATTATGTTGTCTTCCTTCATTTGCTTCCCTTCATTTGCGTTTTCTGCACAGTGATCAAATTACTCCTGAGTGTGGTTGCACTTCCGCAGCATTTTGCCTTCACCATATGTGCAACCAATGGGAGGTGCTCATCCTTCGCGCTGAGAACTAGTCTGCACGCTATGAACTGCACCATCCGCGCTTTAGCCTACGTTTCTTCACCTTGATCATCTCTACCTCCACATACTTACTTGCTTGCACTATTACGCCTTCCGCTTGCAACCTCGTAAACTTTATTCCACACTTCCTCTTTAATTTTACCCTACTATCCTCCGTGATTTCACCTGTCCTCTCCATCTCCAAGCCTGAGTCCCAACTCG
>JABUQX010109476.1:0-2500 GCA_015478945.1 Trachelipus rathkii
GTAACTTCTCTTGGAATGAATCCTGCATTGACTCGGGGGATGCCTCGGTCACCGCTGAAAAGGTGGAAGCCGTAATCACCGATGGGATGAGCAGGTTCATTCCATCTTCAACATAATCTTTTTCTCCCCAAAATCCATGGTGCGATGGAGCTTGTTCTCGCGCATTCAAGAGAGAGACATTGCGTATCGGGCATGGAAAAGCTCTCATTCTCCTATCACTCTTACTAATTTTCATTCTGCTCGGAATCGTTGCAGGGATACTATTCGACAGGCTAAGTGCACTTTCACTAAAAGAAAGTGCGACAACCTGCTTGGTTCTCCTACTGATAAAAGTTTCTGGCCCCTTGCCAAAAACATCTCTAACAACTTTTGTAAATCTGCCTTTCCTCCCCTATTCCGACTGACAGTTATGTTGCTAACTCTCCTTCTTAAAAGGCCAATCTCTTCGGCCTCCCTTTTTCATCCCTCCTCCTACTCCTTCTCCTCTCAGGCTTCCCATGTCTTTACCTGTGATTACACATGATCGTGTGCATGGGATCCTGAGATCTATGAACGTCAGGAAGGCTTGTGGCCCGGATGGCATTCCTCCCCATGTTTTCAGGGAGTGTGCTTCTGAGCTGGCGCCTGTCCTTGTTCAACTCTACTCTCTATGTCTTAATACTAATACTTTTCCTCAGAGCTGGAAGGGCGCATATGTCCAACCAATCTCGAAAAAAGGCAGCCGCTCTGATCCTTCCAACAATCGCCCTATAGCTTTCACTTGTATTCTATCTAAATTCTTTGAAACTCATCTTAATTAACTCTCATTTCCTGGATCATATGGAGTCTCATTCCCTTCTTTCAGATCATCAGTATGGCTTTCGTCGTTCGAGATCAACTGGTGACATACTTTCCTATCTAACTGATTTATGATCTTCAACCCTTAGGGACCATGGGGAGTCTTGCGTGGTGACGCTTGACATATCCAAAGCTTTTGATCGGGTTTGGCACGCGTCACTGCTCTATAAGCTCCCTTCCTTTGGGTTCCCTCCTTCTCTTTGCTTACTCTTGTCTAGTTTTCTCTCCGATCGCTCTATATCAGCACTCGTTGATGGAGCGACCTCTTCTTCCTTTCCTGTTAATTGTGGTGTTCCGCAAGGCTCAGTTCTATCTCCAACTTTATTCCTACTTTTCATCAACGATCTCTTCAGCTGTACTTCCAACTATGTTCACTCTTATGCCGATGACTCAACTCACCACTATTCTACTCACTTCAAATCTGCTTCATCGTTTGCTTCTAGAGTTGCCTTTCGTCTTCAGCTTTCCGATTCTATTCTTGTCGATCTGTATGGGATTTCCCGGTGGGGTCACCGCAACCTTGTAAAATTCAACTCTTTAAAAACTCAACTTTCTAGATCTTCCTTCTTCAAAAACA
Organism: Trachelipus rathkii; assembly: GCA_015478945.1. Classification (NCBI taxonomy): domain Eukaryota; kingdom Metazoa; phylum Arthropoda; class Malacostraca; order Isopoda; family Trachelipodidae; genus Trachelipus; species Trachelipus rathkii. Next base: position 1,415 of record JABUQX010109476.1, read on the forward strand.
CCTCCCAACTTTCCTATTTCCTTCGACGGCTCTAACGTCTCTCCTGTGAACAACATAAACATTCTTGGTCTTAACATAAACAATAAAATGTCTTGGAAACCTCATTTTTATGGTTGCTAAGGTGGCCTCAAAGAAACTGGGAGTTCTGTTCAGGTTGTTGCGGGAATTTTTTACCTCTGCACAGTTACTCCAGTTGTATAAGGGCCTTATTCGCCCTTGTATGAGTACTGTTCTCACATTAGGATCCGGCTCCACCCTTCTATTGGATAGGGTTGAGTCTAAAGCTAAGAGATTAATGAACTGTCCCCTACTTTCTAACTCTCTTGACCCTCTATCTCTGCGACCTGACGTTAGCGCACTATCTCTTTTCTATAGGTACTACAACGGTAGATGCTCAGGGGAGTTGGCCACTCGCATTCCACCTCCATTGCGTCGCCCTCGCAATACAAGGGTGCCTTGCTCTCGCATGAGTTTTGTGTAAGTATTGAGAACCCCAGACTTGTTCGTTGTGGTGCCTCTTTCTTTCCTGCTACTTCTGTTCTGTGGAACTCCTTGCCTTCTTCTGTTTTTCCAACTATATTTAATCTTCCTCTCTTTAAAGCCCACGTCTGCGCTCACCTGAGAGATTTGCCTTAGGCTGGAAATTGGGTGGGTTTTTTAATGTTTTATTTTCCGCCCTCTCCTTGAAAAGGGCTCGGACCGTGAGTGGTGGTTAAATATATATATATATATATATATATATATATATATATATATATATATATATATATATATATATATATATATAAATATATATATATATATATATATATATATATATATATATATATATATATATATATATATATATATATATATATATATATATATATATATATATATATATATAAATATATATATATCAAATTATTTATACGTTCAAAATAAAAACAATAAAAACAATAAAAAGGGAAACAAATTTTACGTTTTTTTTGTTCTGTTTATCGTATAATTGTTTATGTTTTTTGCTGTGCTGAATTCAAAATCAAATTGGCTTTTTTCTGTTATGACCAGTTTTGAACACTGTTCATATGTAAACATGTAACA
>JABUQX010109476.1:5000-20442 GCA_015478945.1 Trachelipus rathkii
TTAAGTTACCAGGAAACGATTCCCAGAAAAAGATGCCTTTACTAATTCAAAATTTTTTATTAGTTTGGATCCTGGAGATAAGATCCCTCAAAATTTTGAGATTTCTTGTACTTTAGTTATGAGTTAAATTTAGGGTATTTAAGTATTTCCAAAAATGCGCAGCAACATTGAAAAAATTTATATGCGTAAATACTTCGAGTTTAAACTTGTATAGATCTTTAAGTGGAAATATTTAGCATGCAAAGTAGAGATCAGCAATATTTAAATCATAACAAGTGCAAACATTTCTTTTATGGGTCTTAATACACTTTAGGGGAGGATCCAATATTTTGCTCTGCCGTAGCCTAATTTTCCACCCCCCTAAAAATGGACATAAAATTCGGAATTTTCAGCCAATTTTGTTTATATAAACAAAAATATAGCTTTTTCTGCCCTCTAAAACGTTGTTTTCTGGTGTTTTTCTGTGACTGTAGTCATTCTTTCAGAATTTTAAATTTTTCAAAATCTAATGACAATTTCCTATCAACTTTCAGAATTTTTTTGGAAATGACTTCAAACTTGAAATATGCATAGATTGGTCCATTACATACAATAATTACATAAAACATTTTCGATTTTTTGAGTTCTGTGCACAGCGTCAATTACACCATTTTTGAATTTGAAAAGTGAAAAATTGAAATATTTTTTTTCTACTCATCCGATAAACATCAAATTTTCAGGGCTTGTACAATCGGGCAAGATGCATCTCTTTTGCTTAAATAATGTTTTTTGTATACTCAGAAGAAAATTTTTAAAAAAATTTCAAAACATGAAATGAATGACTACAGTCACAGAAAAACACCAGAAAACAACGTTTTAGAGGGCAAAAAAAGCTACATTTTGGTGTTTATATAGTCAAAATTGGCTGAAAATTCCGAATTTTATGTCCATTTTTAGGGGGGCGGAAAATTAGGCTATGCCAGAGCAAAATATTGGATCCTCCCCTTTATATAGATCCTCTCCAAGTCAATATATGCAAGTTGAGAAAAGGGTAAATAATCGAATAGTTTAAAGTTATCAAGTTTTCTTTCGGAAATATATTTTTCAAAGCATATACAGTATAATAGAGCTATTCCTGTGAATTCTGTCACACAAGTAATGAATATATATTCGTCAAATTTCAGATTATGCTGTCCAATTAGGCCTACATATTTAATCGATTTGAGTAATTCGATTGCTGCGCCGTCTAGGTAGATGTTTGCTCAAACCTTAGAAAAAGATGAATAGGTCATAGCCTTAGTTTTTTTGTGAATTCAAAGAGACCTTATTAGCACAATTCTATTTGAGAATGTTTTGAAAATTTTCGTTAATTACGCTTTGAATGTGGCAAATATCCGTACCTGAAAAGTACTCGACAGTCTCGTCTGCATATCAAAACAGTTTGACATATGAGATACTGTTGGTTACAAATCAGTTAAACTTTTTTAAAAAAAATAGTTACTCAACCTGTTATAAATCAGAATTTCAAATATTATAATTATCGAAGGTAAAATCAATATAGTTCAGTGATTTTTCACTTCCTCACATGTTTCAAATTTATACAAGGGTACAATTCTGGCCATCTTAAAAACATCTGGAAACACTCCTCTGGAGATTCATTCATTAAATAGATCTAAAAGAACTTTGCTCAGTTCTCCAGCTGCCATTTACAAGATTCTTGCTGGGAAAGTGGATGTGTGCAAATTAGGTTCTTTCAATTAGTTAATATCTAACACTTTACTAGGAGTACATGGCACAAAAACAAACGAATGGTGTGGAGGCAGAATATTTTCATCTAACATATTTTGAAAATTCGGTAATTGAGCTTTCAAATTGGCAGGGGTTTGCCAAAAATAGTCATTAAAAGTATCTGCAATTTTAACTTTTTTAAATCCTTATTTAACTCTATTAAACCCTGTCACCACCATCAACTATAGAGTCAATCTCTGATTTATTATCTTTCTTGAGAATACCATTAATAACTTTCCATATTTTAGAGAGATATTTCTCATGATCAAAATTATTTCTATAATGCATCTTCTTTGCAAGTCCTAATGCGCAGTTAAGAAAATATCTATATTTGTTAAAAGACTCAAAAGTTATTGATTCCCTTCTATAAAGTTTAAACATTTGATATTTTTTCCTTATACAGGACAAAAGCGTGGAAGTTATCCAGGGACTCTTAACAGATTGATGGTTAACCCGTTTGCTAATAATAGGGAAAATGATCAAATAAGAAATTCTCTAATGACTTTACAATTAGGACAAAATGTTCTCCTTTAGGGGGAGCGTTCAATCTTTGGCTAGGGCTGATCCCAGTTTTCCGCCCCACCTAAAAATGGACATGAAATTAGGAATTTTCAGCCGATTTTGACTATATAAACACCAAAATATAGCTTTTATTGAACTCTAAAACGTTGTTTTATGGTGTTTTTCTGTGACTGTAGTCATTCTTTCAGAATTTTCAATTTTTCAAAATCAATGTTTTTGACAATTTTCATATCAACTTTCAGAATTTTTTGGGAAATGTCTTCAAACTTGAAATATGCATAGATTGGTCCATTACCTACAATAAGCACAGAACATTTTCGATTTTTTGAGTTCTGTGCTCAGCGCTGTCCAATTTCCAAACCCATTTTTTTTGAATTTGAAAAGTGAAAAATTAAAAAAAAAAAATTCTACTCATCCGATCAACATCAAATTTTCAGGGCTTGTACAATCGGGCAAGATGCATCTTTTTTACTTAAATAATTTCTTTGTATATGAAATAGGTTTTGATTTGTTCTTTGAATAAATTTCCAAAAAAAAAATTTTTGAAAATTTTTAAAAAATTTTCTTTTGAGTATACAAAATAATTATCTAAGTAAAAAAGATGCATCTTGCCAAATTGTACATGCCCTGTGATGTTGATCGAATGAGTAGAAAAAAAATATTTCAATGTTTCACTTTTCAAATTCAAAAAAAATGGTTTAGGAAATTGGACAACGCTGAGCACAGAACTCAAAAAATCGAAAATGTTCTATGTGTTTATTGGAGGTAATGAATCAATCTATGCATATTTCAAGTTTGAAGTCATTTCCAAAAAAATTCTGAAAGTTGATATGAAAATTGTCAAAAACATGGATTTTGAAAAATTTAAAATTCTGAAAGAATGACTACAGTCACAGAAAAACACCATAAAACAACAATTTAGAGGGCAATAAAAGCTACATTTTGGTGTTTATATAGTCAAAATCGGCTGAAAATTACGAATTTTATGTCCATTTTTAGGTTTGGCTGAAAACGGGGACCAGCCCCAGCCAAATATTGGATCCTCCCCTTAGGGAAAAGAATTCTCTTTTTAAAACTTCGACAGCTTTATTTCCTACTTTTCTAATTTTAATTTCGGTATTTGAATTGTTATAAAAATTGTTGCTAATGCACACAAAGTTGGAAAATGTTTGAAAGTGGTTTGAGATTTAATAGTTGAACGAGTGATAATTGAAATTAGTTGCAGAACATTTCTACCAAAGAACATATTTTTAAATTTTCTGGCCGCAAGATATTTATTATCAGCAAGTAGATCTCGCAAATTTCACATTTACTATACAGATAAAGCTTGCTGAGAATTATTTAATAAATTTAGTCGTTAAAATCGATATGGCTTTCTATTCTTCCATATACTACCCTAAGGAAATAATACACTTTGTCAGCAATTACTAAAACAAGTAACGACTCAAAGGTCTTATAAACGATGTAGAAATCAGCAAACAGGTTATCTTTTAACTTAGCTTTGTAATATAGAGAGATGCCGCCTCCGTTTTGATCTCTATACATATGGCACGATAGAAAATCAGGAATGATAAAACCAGTGTTACAGTAATCAGTAATCCAGATCTCTGAAAGAAAATTCATAGAGTCTTCAAAGGACACAACAATTCTTGATATATTTCCTCGAGCTTCTTATATTTAGTCACATAATTTTTTTTATAAAATTGGGTTCCTGCGTCAAATAACGGTTTGTCACACTTTGATTATTTTATATTAGTATTTTGAAGCAGGTTCTTTTCTTGTGATTCACCTTCAGTTGCTGATGCATGCATAACAAGGGCACTGTAAGATAGAGTCGGAGTCGTGTGGCTCTCAAGTGTCCAAATACAGCATGATCAACAAGAATATGCAATAATCGACATGGATTACAGAAGTAAATAATAATAATAATAATAATAATAATAATAATAATAATAATAATAATAATAATAATAATAATAATAATAATAATAATAATGATAATAATAATAATAATAATAATAATAATAATAATAATAATAATAATAATAATAATAATAATAATAATAATAATAATAATAATAATAATAATAATAATAATAATAATACGAATAATAATAATAATAATAATAATAATAATAATAATAATAATAATAATAATAATAATAATAATAATAATAATAATAATAATAATAATAATAATAATAATAATAATAATAATATTAATAATCATAATATTATTTTTAATATATAATAATAATAATAATAATAATAATAATAATAATAATAATAATAATAATAATAATAATAATAATAATAATAATAATAATAATAATAATAATAATAATAATAATAATAATAATAATAATAATAATAATAATAATAATAATAATAATAATAATAATAATAATAATAATAATAATAATAATAATAATAATAAAATAATAATATATCTGGAACCACAAGAGGAATTATAAGAATAATATTAATAATAATAATAATAATAATAATAATAATAATAATAATAATAATAATAATAATAATAATAATAATAATAATAATAATAATAATAATAATAATGTGTTTCATGCCCTTGGGAACATCAAACTGGAAACAAGAGACCAAAGGCAACAACATAAACAATTTTATGCTCCAAATTCACACCTACACAATCTTCTCTATTTCATTAAAGCAGGTGCAGTCATTTTTTTTTACTTACTGAAAAACAGAGTAATTTATTCGTGATGATTCTTACATTTTATTTAAATTTTCCGTAATCTTTTATATTTAATATGTAATATTTTCATTCCTTTGACCAATTTTCTTAAAAAATAAAAGAATTTTATCGTAACAATATGAAATTTGTAAAAGATCGATCGTTTGTATAATGTTAACTCGTGCTAAGCACGAACAACAGGAGTATATAAGTCTTTATTTATTTGTTGGTCAGTGTGATTGTTATGCTAGGTTATGATAAATTTTTGTAAAGTTTTGTAAAGTATTACTATGATAATGCAAAATTAACTAACACTGATATGTTAGGAAAATACATTAACAAGGGAATTAGGTTAAGTTTTGCAAGGTTATTTTAGCTACTTAGCGATATTAGGCAGTGAACAGTTTTAATGTTATCGTTTTATTCATTCGTAAAGTGTGCTAGAGATGTTATTTTTATGTTTTAAACAATATAAGATTAAAATTTGTTTTGCTCATATAAAGAACTTATTTTTTTATATTTGTGCACAATACGTGAACAAATATAACGTAAAACAGTAAGTCAATTGCCCATGGCAGGGATTGGTATGGGGAATGGGAGGAGTTATAATGTTTGCGCTACTGCTTCCCTGCTTCACTACTTTAGGGTCAACAAAGTACATTTTTTTTTTAAAAAATGTAAGTTTCTTTAGTAAAAAAAAAAAAGATATTTAATAAAGAAATGAGTTTTTTAAAGTAAATATCCTTTTTAAATAAATGACAAATTTAAACATAATAAAACATGAAATGATAAAATTTTAAATAAAGAAAATTAGTAAAGATTGCAAAAGATTGTTTTAATTGTTCTTCGCAGATAAAGAAAATACGTCTCAAAAATAGATATTTTTTAAAATCAACTAGTTGGAAAAGGTGTAAGGAAAAGAGATAAAAATGTTTCTTCTTAGGAAAAAAAACAGAACTCATAAATAAGGTAATTCATAGTTGATGAAAAAATATGTATATAATATTTGAAGCTATGTCAGGTCGTCCCGCATGACAACTGAGGAATATGATAAATCATACATGAAAATAAATTAAAATATAGATGCTCAGTATTGGTAGGCTATGATGATTAAAGGTTTACATGTTAAGTTACTTTGTTACTTTAGGAACGTATTTTATGTTACAGGGTTTATTTGTCTGCTACTTGAGAAATATTGGTAGTCATTAATTGGTTCATGTTACTCATTGAGCGTACATAATTAATTACTAGTCTAGAAGGTTAACACTGTTAGTTACTTTGTTAACTTTAAGGAACGTATTTTACATTAACATCGAATTGTCCGCTACTTGAGAGATAGGTTAATTATAATTGATTTCATGATGTTAGAGTACAATATTGCTAGATAAGAACATTTAAGATTGGTCACATATTGGAATGTTATTTGGATCTTGTAGGGTTTGTCGCAAATACTCAAACATTTATTTCTATTATTCTAGTGAATGGCATTCAGCGGACTGTACCAGGAATTGCGAAAGGGTATTGCATTAAAGTAGACTTAAATAAAGAAGTAAATATAAATAAAGCAGCAATGTTTAAAGTCTTCTATTAATTAGATGTTTTGAGTTGCAAAGCTTTAATTACGTGTAAGGGAAGTTAAGTGCGTGCAATTATGTCTTATTTGCTGATGTTGCAATGTATTTGACAGGTCTAATACCCGTTTGGTTCTGTTAGCAATTATGTTGTGTTCAGTGTGATGTTAGTTATTTATAAATTTTCTAAAGTTGGTTTTGATTCTATAGCTGTAAAATTCACATTGGGATATGATATATTATATATAATTACTTAAGTTTATCTTTGTAGTTAAATATATACTAAACTATATTAGATATATATGTATAATATTATTATCAATTATAAATACTTTTTTTGGAATTAATTATGATATATATTATAATAATAATATATTTATTATATTAAAGAAAATAAGTATATATTTATATAAATAGAATATCTTAGTAAAAATATACTATATGTATTATAAAAGTAAGTATTTGAAATTTATTATATTATTTTAATATATTATTAATAATTATATATATATATAATATTTATAATTAGTTATAATATAATAAATAAGTATATATAATATACTAGTATAATATATATTTAGGATATTATATAGCCTAATAGATATGATATATAATATATATATACATTTTATATAATTTTATATAATATATAAGTATATTATAGTATATATATATTAATATATATATATTAATATATATATGTATATATATATAGATAATATTATATTATATAAATATAATCTATATATAATATATACTATATATATAAAATTATAATATATATTAATACATATATACTATATAGATATATGTATATATATATTATGTTTAATATATATATAAATTTAATATATATGATATTAATATATATCTATAATTATTATTAGCAGTAATATAACAATATATCTATATAATATATAAATAGATTATATATATAATATAGTATATATTAATAATATATATCTGATAATAGTAATATAACTTATATATATTCTATATTATAATATCCATATATATATATGTATATAGTATTATATATTAATTATGATATTTTATATATATATATTAATATTTATATATATATATAGATAGTAATATTATATTATATGCATATATACGTATTTATATAAGTAATAGATATATGTTAAGTATATATATTACATATAGTAGTTAATATATTTATTATATATTGAAAAATATATAATATTCATAATTTATATAATAATATAATATATATATGTATAAATAAATACTAGTTATAATTGATATCTATTATTATAATAATTATATATATATAAAATAATATATATTTATGTGATATTAAGTATATATATATATATAATATTGATATTATACTATATATATATAAGTATTTATCGTATATAATATATATATATCAATATATATAATTATATATAATTATATATATATATATTATATATGTTATATATGTTTTGTATATAAATATTATATATTATATATTATTATGTAACCTTAACGTATATAATTAAGTCATATAGTATTTAAATGCCAAAAGGTAAGAAGATTCATAAAAAAAAAAAGCTTGAACAATGTCCAGTAAGAAAATGGCTAAGAATATTATATATTATATATAAGTTCTATATATATATATATTTATTATTTATAAATATATATATATATGTATAAATATATATTTATTATATATAGTTTGATTGTATTATAAGTAGTATTAGTATATATATATATAATATATATAGTATATTTATATAATTATATAAATATTTATAGATATATATGTACATTCAATAATTATATGATCCTAAACATTTTACCTTTATGCACTAAACTTATAGGCCTATATTGGCCCATTCATATATATATGATATATATACTAACTGTATAGTAATCTGTATATATCTGTATCATATATATATAGTATTAATTATGTATATATATAATATATAATTTATATATATTAGATCATATCTATATATATATACTTATATTTAATATATATCTATATATAAGTATTATATAATATTTAATTATTATCATTATATAGATAATATAAATATTATATTATATATAAATATATATTATATAAAGTTATATTATATAATATATCTATATATAATATATGGTTTGTATATATAATTGACCATGTTTACAATGGTACTTATAATGTTAGAAAATTGCTATTTCCCAATTATCTTTTATAGATATCTATATTAAGTAATATTAATATATTATATTTTATATCTTATAATTATAGTTTATATATTAATATATTATTATAGTAAATTATAACTATTATTATATAATACAATTAATATACTATAATTATATATTATTAATATTATATTACTATATAATATTATATTATAATATTTATACATATCTATAATCTATATTTACAATATACTATATATAAGTAAATATATTTAGTATATATTTATATATAATATAATATTATACGTATACATTATTATATTGTTACAATATTATATATATAATTATATTATATCTATTTATATATATATTATATATATATATATTATATATATATATTATATCTATATATATTATTTACTCAAATATATAATATGAATATATACCTATATATAATTATATACATATATATATATATATATTATATGTAATATTATATATAATTAATATTATATATATGATATTTAATATACTATATATTATAAATTATTATTTATATATAATATATTATATATATATATATATTTATATATTATAATATATATATGATTTATAGATATTTATATAATATATATTATATAATTATTATAATTAATAGTATATATATATATAGTAATATAATTAATTCTATCTATATATATATATCTTATAGTAGTATATAAAATATTATATATATCATAATATTCGCAAACCTTTTCAAAGTTAATCAAAATAAGATTTTATAATTGGTATTATAGTAGTGTTTTATTAGTAATTATATATCCATATTAAATATATATATATAATAGTCATATTAATAGGTTACGAATACATATTTTATTTAGATCAGTTTTTATATATATATATATATTATATATAATATATAATAATTATAGATATTATATCTATATATTATATACTGTTAGTATATGTTGGTATATATAATAATATATATATATATATAGTATATATTATTCATATATATTTATATACTATATATATAAGATTATATATAATATATATAATATATAATATATTTATAATATTATAATATTAAATAATATTAATTATATATATATACGTATATATATTATTATATATTATTAATATATATTATAAAGTATATATATATATTATTTTATAATTGTATATACTGTATATTGTTAATATATTTATTCGTATGTATATATTAAAGTTATTAATATTATATTTTTACGTATATATATATATAATAATATATAAGAATAATATATATATATATATATAGTATATTTATATAATAATATATATATATATAATTATAAAATATTATATAGTCTATTACATTCAGCATATTAATATATATGTTATAATTTATATATATTACTATATATATGTTACTAATATAATTACATAGTATATTATATATAATAATTATATATATATAGATATATATATATTATTATATATATATAATATTATATATGTTAACTCAAAGCCCCCCAAAAAAATATATAAACATTTAAGCATCGATGTAAAGTATTAGTGTTCTTGCTTCAAAATCTAGTTAATGTGTTTCCTTTATTCATCAAGGTCACGATATGAAGGGATCTTAAGATAGACTTCGTGTACATCGGTCTGATTGTGGGTAAAATATCCGTCCGTAAAATTACGTGGGAATACCTTTTCGATTTTTTTTTGACTTAATACTGGCCAAGTATATTTCTGTGGTCTCGAATTCTAGTAACGTTGATCCACTAACGCTATAAGTCTGAAAGGTTCAGCTATTAAAGTATCATATATATTATATATTATAAATTAATTAATATATATATATATATATATATATGTATTAGTATGTATTAAATATAATTATAATATAATAATAATATATACGGTGATAATTTATATTAATATAGTTATATATATATATATATAATATATATATAATATTTATTATATAATTAGATCGTATACAAAGTAATTAATATAATTAATAAATATATTATATATAATATATATATAACCTATGATGATCATTAAATATAGATATAATAATATATTATATATTATATTTATATATATATATATAAATATCTATATATATAATATATATTATTATATAATATATATATATATATAAAAAGTATATATATATACTATATAATATATAGTATATATAGTAATATTATATAATTTACTTTATATATATATAATTATATATTATATCTAAGTATTATAATATAAGATATATAGAATAATTTATATATATATAGTAATAATATATACTATAATTATAAGTATAGATATATTATTATATAATAACTATATATATATAATATAATATATATATATATATATATTATATAAATTTATATATAAGTATTAAGTAGTATAATAGACATATATATGCATAAGTATATGTATATATATATATATATATATATAATATAATATATAGTATATATATATATAAGTCTATATATATATTTATATATTTATATTAATATATATATGTATATATACATGCACTTCTTAAGTATATTATACATAAGTCTATACATATCTATAACATTATAGATTTATATATATAATAATATATAATATTATATTACTTTATATTATATATATGTATAAGTATATAATAATATATATATTATATTATAATATATAATATATACTATATATATATAGTAATCTATATTAATATAATATAAAATATATAATAGGGAGGAAAAAAATAATTTTAATCAAAATGGCCCCGTATAATTAGCTATAAAATAGCTCCCGCACACACTAGAACTTCATCCACACTGCATATACAAAAGAATATTTAGTAAAAATCTGCTATCACTCTGGAATGTCCTGAAAATTTCATGGGGATCGGATAAACAGAAAAAAAATATCCATTTTGAATTTCAAACCGCAAATAATATAGGTTTTGAATCGGCAATGCGTCAGATTGGGTTAATATCAAAATCCGACACCTTTCCAATAAATAGTCAATCCTTTTATTTTCAGTTTGAAGTCATGTCGGAAAAAAATGTTTAGTTTAGAGGTTTGAAAAAAAATGTAAAAACCTTAAAGATTTCCCCAAAAATGAAAAATTACCAACCATGATAAGACCAAAACACCCTGGAACGGAGTTTTAAGGAGTCCAAAAAAAGGCACAGTGTGGTATACTAGTCAAAACGGCTGAAAATTCGAGAATTCTGTCCTTTTAAGGGGTGAAATGGGCCAGCGTGAAGCAAAAAAGGCCAGCCCCCTAACAGCAAAAATTCTTCAATTCATTCTCATGATCTCCAAAACCCATAACATAGTACAGAAAGGATACATGGAATCGGTCCAATTTTAATGGCGGAAAAGAGTAAAAAAAAAAAATCTCCAACTAACCAAAAGTACTACAGGCGAAGGAAAAATTTTGATTCAACATCATAGGCCTGTAAAAAAATAAAAAAAATAAAAAATTATTGGTTAATCATATAGAATAATATTAAGGACCTATTTAAGACCTAAAGTTGATCAATATATTATTTATCAAAGCTTTCCGAAAGATACGTATATAAGTCATTAAGGTTTCTAAAATGCTTTTGCTTGCAATACCTTATCGTACTTTTTGAGAAACTATTTTCCTCGCCTAAAATGGACAGCATTCCAGCAATGTTTCCTTCTGTACATGTAGTTTGGATATTATGATGAAAAAGAAATATTTGCCTGTATGAAATACATAAATACACCATAGTTACATAATTTATGATTATATATAATATAAATAAAAATATTAATATAATATATAATTATTATATATATATAACATATATTATACTAAATTATATAATTAGATATATTATATATATATTAATATATATATATTATTTATTATATATATTATAAATAATCATGTATATTATATAAATATATAATTATATATATAATATTATATATATATATAATAATATATAATGTTATATATATAAATATATATAATAGTATATATAATTATATATAATATTATATTAGTATATTATATAATTAATAATGTCTATATATAATCATATATATATATTATAAAATCTATATGTAAATATACCTTTTGGCATATTCCAATAAGTAATGTTTTTTTCCGCAGTTTTAAATACTATGAATGATATATGTGCACCCCCCATAGCGTATAATAAACATTAAAAAAATTTATATTTTATTTTATTTCCAATCAATGTAAATTTAATTAAAGCTTTTAAATTTAAATAAAAATAAAAACTAAATTTTAAAAATTTTAGATAGCTTCCGTAGGCTTCTACTACTTGCCTTTTTAAGACTAGAGCTTTGGTGCTATTTGGACGTATCACAAAGAAATCTCATTCAGTTGTCAAGGAATGTTGTAAATGGGTGTTTTTCAATAACTCATTTGGGTATTTGGTTTATTGTGTCTCACCGAATGACATATGATTTGGTCTTGTTTTATTTAGAGAAAGGATTCCATGATTTTCTATATCCGTAGTGTAATGTTGTTACTCTTTCATGTTGTTCATATAAATATGTGTGTTTTGTCATGTTTTGATGGGGAAATTTTTTGGTCATTAAAGTCAATAAGTATACCTAATTTTTCTTATTCGAAATAAGCACGAGTATAATAGTTTATATATTTTAAAATCCATCATATAAGCCATATAAGTTATATCTGTTATATAGTATCTTGTATATATATATCAATATATATGTATGTATTAAATATATATATAATAATATTATTATATATAGTATTATATATATAGTATATATATATAAATATATAATTCTATATACATATATATATATATATATATATATATTATATATATATTATTATTATTATATATATATACTCTATAATATACATATATTTATATATATATATAGTATATTATGTCTATATATATATATACATATATATGATAGTATATATATTATATATATATTATATAATATTAATTAATATTATATATAATACTATTATATATATATAATATATAAATATTTAAATAGATAGAAATATATATATTAGTATATAATATACATATATATTATATTATTATATATAATATATATATATATATTATATATATATAATATAATATATAAGATCGTTGTACTGGTATGAGATAAATCAGGTGGTCTGCTTTTTTTTTTGTTAAGGTGTTTAAAGTTTTAGTTAGGACTCTTACTAAAGTGGATATTTTTTGAATAATTCTTTTATTTTCGTAGTGAGTAAGTATATCTGTTTCTTTTTGCTTATAGTTATTCGTGAGAATTTTAATTTAGTCTTTTATGTTTGTTGTATTTGTTTCTATGATATTTCAATTGGGTAAAATAGTTTTATTATTGTAACTTCTACAAAACAACTTCTTCTTTATAAACACACATACGAAACCTTACTCTGTCTACAATATTTAATGGTAGAGTACAATGAATGTAGTTTGGGGGTTGTGAGGGTTGGTTTACGGAATTACATGAGTGAGTTTTGTGTGTAGGTGTTAATGTACTCAAGGGTCGTTACCAATGGATCGTAACTCTATGTAACAATATTGTGATAATGCATTTAAAGTTTATGTTTCAAGTTATGTTGTTGTTTGTGGAATTGCAGACAATATGTATCTACAAATCTTTAACCATATTGTTGATGATAAGGGGGTGGGGAGTTTGTAATAGTAATCCTAACAATCATGTTATATACTGAGTAGGGAGAAGATGGGATCTACTCAGACTGGTGTGTTAAATAATATCGAAATTAAGATTTAGTTTTAATGTTTTTAGTGAAATTAATATATATAAGTTGAACAGGTGATGTGGAATAAAATAAAATAACCTTTCTATTGTTCTTAAAGAGACAGGTTGCATATAATAGTAATATATATATATAAATAATATATATATATAAATTATATATATTAATTAATATTAATATATATTATATATAAATATACAATAAATTATATTAGTTATTAATATATATATAATAATATATATGATTATAAATTATATATATATATTATAGATATAAGATAGACAATATATATATATATAAATAATATATATAATATGATATAATATAGTAATCATATTATTAGAGTATATATATATATATAATAATAAGTAGTTTTTATATAGATGTATATATATAATAAATATATAATATATAGATTATAATATAAAAAGACCACTTAGACGTTATCTCTATATCTATTGTTGAAGTTTAAGTCTTAATAAATAAAAAGTATATATATAATAATATATATTATTATATATATATATTTATTTCATATATATAATATATATATATATTATATATATAGATATTATATTATATTATAATATCTTATATATATAATATATAATTATAATTAGTATATATATAATATAATATAATATAGTATATATAATATTATATATATATATAATATAATATATAGATATAATATATATAGTATTTATAGTTTATATACATATACATAATCTGTATATATATATATAATATTATAAATAATTAATATAATATAATATATATAGTATAATTATATAATTATTATATGTATAATTTAATTATAAATAATAAAATTCCATCTCTCCGGGCAGAATAAGGCACGAAAGAATAGCACAAGAGTTGTGGGTCAACTATATTTAAAAAAAAATAAATCAATAAATGTATATAAGAATAAAATAT
>JABUQX010109477.1:0-10000 GCA_015478945.1 Trachelipus rathkii
AAGGATATGTATTGAGTATGTTTTCTTTTTTTCTCTTTTCTTTTTATATTATCATGTGTGGTTGTGTGGTTGTTTACGTAACTGGACCTATATATTTTTGGCTACGTTTCTCTTTTGTTCAGCTTGATCAATTCTTCTCTCTACCTTGTAATGCCAGCTTTTGTTGCCCCTAGTTTTGAGATTGTCCATTCGGAGCACATTGTACCATAGATTATACCCTCTTATTCTAGTACCGATAATTTTCACTACTATACAAGATTAACACAAGGCAACAACATACCCTAATGCAAAACCCTAGCGCACTCAAGACTTAGTCCCTTTTACATCCACCAAGGATTTAATTGCACCAACCACCTTTCTACCATTCACAACTTTCCTACTACATTCTGGATCATCTGTTCCCTTCTCATCCAACATATATCCTAAATATTTAAACTCAGATAGCTTGTTCCAATTGTCACTATCCAACATGACGTCCACACGCACCAGGACTCTCCCCTCATTCACATACCATAACCTTACTCTTATCTATGTTTACTTTCAAACCCCTCCTTTTACACACCCTGCCAAACCTCGCTACCAATACTCTCAAACCTTCTTCAGATTCGCCACACAAAACCAAATCACCCTCGTACAATAAGCAGGCCAACCTCCACTCTCTTCTATTCTTCTTCATTCTAACACCTTCCCTAAGAACCCTACCTCTAATTCTTTCATCACCCAATACATATATAAATTAAATAACCAAGGTTACATAACACATCCCTGCCTCACTCCACTACTAATTTTAAACCAATCACTTTTAACTCCATTTATTCTTACACATCCTTCACTATCGTTATACATACTTTTGTTTCCATTTAGAAGCCTCCCACCAACACCATATATCACTAACACCTGCCACAGACCTTCCCTATTAATCCTGTCATAGGCTTGCTGCAAATCCATAAAATCTAAATTCTTCTTATCTCATTTTCTCAATCATTTGTTTCAATTTCTTTCTCTACCAGTCTATGCTACTTTTAAATGCACCTTGTTCTTCGCCAATCACTCACTCAAGTCACTTGATGTACTATTTCAACCAAAATACCGGTATCTTCCCTACAACATTAAATAAACTAATTGCTCTTTAGTTCCTACAGTTTCCCTTATCCACCATGCCCTTGTAAAAGGATACTATTACTGCTCTCCTCCTATCCTTGGGAACTATACCTTCCATAAACGTTTTGTTACACAACTCTCATGTTACACAATCACTGACTCACCTTCATTCTTGATCATTTCACCAGTAATTTCAATCTATACCTGCAGATTTACCATTCTTCAACTTTTCTACTCTACCTATTACTTCCTCCCTAATAATTACCTCATACCTCTTACTTCCTCCCTAATAATTACCTCATCCCCAAAATACCTATTCCTTCTTACAGCATCAAACTTTCACACACTCACTATTACCTCTGGATTACTGCAAATGCTATGCAGATTTTCGAAGTGCTCCCTCCACACTCTCCTCACATCATATTTCCACTCTCCTTCAACATCTATTTCATCAGTCACGAAAGTACCATTGCCTATTTTTTTTATTCTCTGAACACTCCCTTTACTCTCCTTTTTAACCTTTTGTACTTTCTTCAAGAAGAGTTCTTCTCATTTATCTCCTTTTTTTCGTCCTCATATATTTCCATACACTTTTCTTTGGAGATCTCATATATATATATATATATAGTATATATATATATATATATATATATATATATTAATATTATGATATTATATATATATATATATATTATATATATATATGATATATATTAGAATGTATATATTATATAATATAATATTTATATATATATATATTATATATATATATATATATATATATAATATATATATATATATATAATAATATTTATATATATATATATATATATATTTAAATATATATATATATATGTATATATATATATATATATATATATATATATAATGTGTTTAGGAACTGTTAAAATTAACTACGTATTTAGAAAGAGGATTGGAAAAAAATGGAAAAGGCGAGTGTTGCCATTGTTTTTTTTTACTATATATATATATATATAAAAATATATATTATATTTATTATATAGTATATTATTATGTATATTATTATATATATATATATATATAATATATATATTATATAGCTATATATATATATTACATAATATACAGAAGGATGGTAGAGGGGGCATTCCTTTTGGCTTACAATTCATGCTAGCTTCTACCTAACTATCCTATTTTCAGTGCATGTTACGCACACCTACCCCACATCTAGTGGGAAAGAGAAGGGAGGAGACAAGGAGAAGAAAAAAGGAATTATAATTATTATATATAGTATATACTATATATATACTTTGGTATAATAATATATATATAATATATATGATATATATATATATATATATATATAATATATATATATTTTATATATATATATTATATATTAATATATTATCCTTTGGTTGGCCAAGGACCAGAAACCTACCCAATTCCACTAGAGTTGGGGAGCGTTCTGGAGACAGATCCAATTCAAAAGTCGACATGCCCCGATACACAGCGTTTGAAAATGTAGTAAGTCAAAGGTAGTTAGGAAAATAGATAAAGGGAGTGTGTCCTAGACTTTACCCGTGATGAACGTGCATGATTTTGCAGGGCTGTTAAGTCTGGGGTCAGAGAGAGAGTTGGATAGAGAATGGATGAAACTGTAAAAGGTGTGCCATGCAAACCCTCTTCTAGGGAGGAGGCATCTGACTGAAGAGTTCAGAAGAGCAGTGTCCATTGTAATAGCAACAGAATAAAGAGTGACGCAGCAGTTCGACTGGTAGAAAGAGGTTGGAGATAGAGTTACTGAGAGCAGGAGAGTTGATAAGATGAAAAGCCCTAGGCTCCACCTTTCTTTAGGAGCTGTGTGAGTGGAACCACCCCAGATGTGTGAGGTATGCTTCATACAGGGGTGAACAACAACAACACTCCATGAAGAGCAAGCAACTGGGGTGGTGGGAAGAAATTCTGAAGGTGTCTCAGAACACCAAACCTCTTAGAAGCTTGTTTCGAACAAGAAGTCATGTGATCCTTCCAATTAAGGTTACAGAAATAGGAATTACCAAGAATATTAAGGACAATCTAAGGTTTGAGTTGTGTGGAAAATTATGACAGTTAGAAAGATAGAGGAACTGAGTTTTTGAGTCATTGAAATCAACCTTGTTCTCAATGCTCCAATTAGAAATTCGAGAAAGATCAAAAGTTAGTTTCTCCAAGGTACCCCTCCTAGCATGAGCTAATCGTTGTTATGAGAGACGTCTATCAAAGTGTGAAAGGAATAATGAAGGGTATTGTCATCGGCATAGGAGTGGATAGGTGATGAAGTAATAGAGAGATGATCATTATGAAAAATAGAAAGAGGGAGATATGAAACTGAACCCTGAGGAACACCACTATTTATAGATTTAAGAGATTCACGGTGACCGTCTGTATCAGCTGTTATAGAACCACTGGATAGGAATTCGGAAAAGCCACACGGAGAGATAGATACCGAAAGGTGAAAGTTTAGAAATCAAAAGCTTTGTGCCAGACTCTATTGAAGACTTTCAAAATGTCCCGCACCACAGCAAAAGATTCACTGAAATGCTGAAGGGAATTGGATCAAGAATTGAAAGAAAAGAAAGAAGATCACCAGTAGAGCGCTTCTTACGAAAGACATACTGTCATACAGAGATAAGTAACCTAACCTAACCTAACCTAAAAAAGATTTGAGATGTTTCCAAATTTTCCTGTTAAGAAAAGATTCGGAAACTTTTAAAGAACAGAAATTAAAGCGATAAGACTAAAAGTTCTAGGGTTGAGTGGGGTTCCCTTTTTTTGATGTGGGGGTGGATGTTATATATATCAGCTCAAACTTAGGATAGTGGATTGTTTATTTTAAATAATTTGTCATAAGTTTCTAATGTATGTGTAATAAACTTTTAATCTTTAATAGGAAAATTTCTGAGCGGATGTTAGATTCTCCTCTCTCTGAGGGTGAGTAAGGTAATAGTGGATTTATGAGGTGATTCAGTCATTCTGTGCTTTTTTAGCCACTGCTACAGTTGGATTATATATTGTTTCAGTTTTCAGCATGCTATGTTTATAGAAGGATTTTGTGCTGTGATTGTTAAGTCATCAGCATAACTATTAATTTTTATAGAAGGGGAAGTGGATGAGGGAGGTCATGCATAAAAAGGTTAAAGAGTGTAAGTGAAAGAATAGCTCCCTGGGGGAATCCATTACATAATTTATATGTGCGGGAGGAGTGGTGTCCTTGGATGACTCTCTTTTCTATTATTTTTTTTGTCTTTGTTATATCTATGTTTAAGACTTTATATATTAAAAGGTGACGGGGGGGGGGACTTTATCAAAAGTCTTGTTGGTCTCTGTTGCTAACTAAGAGAGTACTGGGGGGGAGGGGGGGGGTTTTGGTTAAACATTTGAGAATGTATTTGGTTAAATCAATGAGAAGAGTGATATTAGAGTGCTTTTGTTGAAAGCCATGTTGTGAATCTGATAGAAATAATGGAGGAATTCTATTAAGGATTAATTAATGCAGGAAACATTCAAATATATATATATATATATTATATATATAATATATAATATATATATATAATATTATATATATATATATTATTTATATGACTTATAATATATATATAAGTAAGTATATGATATATATACGATATATATTTATATATTGATATATTATATAATATATTCTTAATAAATATATTATTATATTATATATAGTATATATTATATATATATATATTATATTATAATATATCATATATATATATCATTTATATATATATATTATAAATATATATACTAATATATAATATATAGTATATATATATATATATAATATATATTATATATATGATATATATATATACTATATATATATATTAAAGGAAATCTTTTTTATATTATGTTTTGAACTGAATATTTCAATTCGAGTCATCCAATTTTCTTTGACATTTAAAATATATTTGAGCACCAGGACCCACCATGGAGTTGATTATTCAGCCCAGTGAGCTGTGGTGGGTCCTGTACATTGACTCAAAAAAAATTATATTAATATATAGTTAATATATTATATAGTATATATATAGATATTATATATATAGCTATATATATATATATATTGGCGATTGGGGGCCGGGTGATATCCGGCCAATACGATATCCCCGGTATCACGGGGGCTTGAGCCGTTTTAATGCTTTTCAATAATTCTCCGCAGGTATCCGGTTGCCGAATAGTCATGGTTTTTCCGGATTGCCGGATAAATTACTCTTGTCCTAGTAGGTTCTTCCTCGTTTGGTTGAAATATTCATATTTTGAAATTATATATAAATATATATATACTATTAACGTATAAATATATATATACATATAGTATATATATAATTATATATATATATATATATGTATATTATATTTTAATATACTATATATATATTATATAATATAATATATATATTATTATATATATAGTGATATATACTATTATATATATATGGTATATGATATATTACTAGTTTATTTAGACTTTCGATGTTTTGTACCAATGTTATAGATTATTTTATTCATTCCAATTTATGTTTACTGTACAATACATTTTTATCTGAAATTTGGGGCGACACGTTCCATAAATTATAATTCATTATAACTTAAGCTAAAGAAAATTTGTATAAAGAAAAGAGGTTGTGGTGTTAAATTACATATTTTTTTATTCATGCATTTAAGCCTTAAAGTTTTTGTTAATTATTACTTATTTAATACAAAACTTTAATAAAAAATACAGAAAATGCAAAAAATACCGAATTTTCGGTGTTGTTGCTGCCAGAGGTGCAAAGATGGCCAACGTGTAAAAATTTGTGGACTATAATTTTTGGCATTCCCAACACTGAAATTGCCACCAATTTTTTTGTAGTCCCTCTAATTGTTGGCGGAATTGCGGAATTAAATTGCGAACTGATATTAGGCCATTCCGCTAGCTGCAATTTCCGCAAAATTTTTTCACAATTAGTCGAAATTAAACGCAAATTTATTTTGTAATTCGGCAATT
This sequence comes from Trachelipus rathkii, assembly GCA_015478945.1. Lineage (NCBI taxonomy): Eukaryota > Metazoa > Arthropoda > Malacostraca > Isopoda > Trachelipodidae > Trachelipus > Trachelipus rathkii. The sequence continues at coordinate 6,143 of JABUQX010109477.1, forward strand.
TGGTGCGGGATTTCGGACTTAATTGCGGAACCGCCCACTCTGATATATAAATTAATATACTATATATATATATAATACTATATATATATTATATATATATATAGTGATATATGTAGTATATATATGATATATATAATATACTTTACAGGGTGTCTCTCACGAGTTATGTTACTGCGGTGTATCACCGGTAATACGGGATGTTAAGGTATGAAAATTGTGAAAGAATATAAAGTTTCGATTATTTAATTGGTCATTAAGGAGGATGGGATATGTTACGTGTAAACCGCGCGGCGCACGCGCAATACGAAAACCGCTCAAAAACAAACTGCGCCCCGGTTTGTGGCCCCCCAAAATATTGTTTTCCGGGAAAAAAATGGGGGGCAAAGAAATGGGAAATTAAGTTAAAAAGATATTTTTTATGGGCTCGGTGAAAATGCACAAAAACATTGAGGTGGGCTCTTCATCCAGACATTATGTCTGGATACGGTTGTTCGTTTCCACGCAATGTCACCCATAAAACAACTAGACGTCATCCGTAGATATCATGTGCCTACAAAAGCCGAAACCGTGTCAATATGAAATAATTAGGTTAAATACAAAAGGGCTATTCCAATAGTATTTAAAAATATCGATACAGTTAACAAAGGAATTAAATTAAAATACATAATGCATACCCTTTTAGATAACATTGATATGTACTATGTAGAATAATAAATACGGCCATGTGAGTGAATGTGTACAACCAAACTTAACGAGCTATCATACGGAGGTTATGTCATATCTGTTATATCTTCTCATCCAAATACTGAGGTCCTCTATTTAGGGGATTTCAATGTACACAACGCTGAATGGATGGGTTGTTGGGTTCTTTTCATACTGATTTTAGGTGGGGAGGAGGCCGAATCATTCAGCATTCTCACGATCTGGAGCAGAGTTAATAAAGGAACCTACACACATTCCCCAGATTGTCCAAACCAATTCTTGAAACATGCACTGACCTAATGTTTCACTCACTAGTCCTTCTCTCTATAAAATAACACTTTACTTCGCTCCCTATTGGTAATCTGACCCACATTTAACTCTTATATCTTCCTTAACGTTTAATACTTTCTCCTCCAACAGCTCCATCCTGCTCCTCGCGTTTTTTCTGGCACTTATTTGATCGGGGTGGAATTTGGGGGGGCCCTTGCGTCGCTTCTTCTACGCTAACTTATAATTGGAATGACTGCTTGACTCTGATGACGCTTCGGCTTCCGGGCCATTAAGGTGGGAGCTGTTAATCGTTGACGGGATGAGCAGGTTCAATTCCATTCTTCGACTAAAAAAATCTTCTCTCCCTCAATAATTCCATGGTTCGTAGGTAACTTGTTCTCGTGTCCTTCAGAATGGAGAATACGTTTATCGGGAATGAAAAAACTCGTTCTCTCCTATCACTCTTGTAAATTTTCATTCGGATCCGAATATATATATATATATTATTAGACGAGCAAGCGGGCTTTCATTCAAACGAAAGTGCGCTAACCCTCCTTGGTTTCTCCTACTGACAAATCTTTCTGGCCTCTTGCCAAAAAAACATCTCTAACAACTTCTGAAAATCTCCCTTTCCTCTTCTTATTCGATCTGATGGTTCTGTTGCTAATTCTCTAAACTGAAAAGGCCAATTTCTTCGGCCTCCTATTTTCCTCTAACTCAACCCTGGACGCATTCTGGATTCCTTCCTCCTCCACCCTTCATCGATAGAATTAGGGTGAGTGCCCTGTGATACATTTTGATCGGGTGCATGGGCTCTGAGATCTATGAACGTTAGGAAAAGGAGGCGGGTGGCCCGGATGGCACCCCTCCCCGAGTTTTGAGGGAGTGTGCTTCCGAGCTAGCCCCTCCCCTCGTTTCAAAACTTATTCTCTTGTCTCAACTACTAAGCACTTTCCCTCAGTGATTGGAAGCACGCACATTTATGGTCAACATATTCCGAAAAAAAGGAAGCCGCTCTGATCTCTCTAACTATCGCCTATAGCTCTCACCTGTATGTATTCTATCTAGTCTTTGAAACTCCCTTCTTTACTCTCACTTCTTAGACATCTGGAATCTCATTCCTCTTCTTTCCTCCGATGCGCCAAGTAACGGGGTTTTTTCGGCGTTTCGAGGTTCACTGGGATATATCTTTTCCTATTTAAACCGATTTATTGGTTTTCCTCGCCTTCCGCCCTCAGGAACTACGGAGGGAGACCTTGCGTGGGTGGAAGCTTGACAATATCCAAAGGCAATTTGACCGGATGGCATGGCGTCGCTGCTGCTGCTCTCCAGAGCTCCCCTCGCTTTGGGTTTCCCCCCTCCTTCTCTTGCTTACTTATGTTGTCGAGCTTTCTTTCAAGTCGTTTAATATATCGGCTGTGGTTGTGGAGCGACTTCTTCTTCTTTTTTCTGTTAATAGTGGTGGTTCCTCAGGGTTCTGTCTTATCCATGGCTCTTTTTCTGTTTTTCATTAATGATCTTTCTCAACTCACCTGCACATTCTACTCCTAATCCATCTTATGCCGATGACTCGACCTTCATTTCTTTCTTCAACTCATTTCAAATTCTGCTCCCTCTTTTATTTAACTTCAAGAATTGCCTCTCGTCTTTAATCTTTTTCCGGATTTCTATTCTCGCTGTCTGGAGATTTCCGATTGGGTCGTCCTCAACTTGTGGAAATTCAATTCTTTTTAAAAACTTCAACTTCTACAAATCTCCCTCTCTAAAAACACCTTCTTACCACTTTAATATCTCTTTCGACTGGGGTTCCCTCGTCTCTTCCTGTTGAACAATTAACTCCTTGCTTAAACATAAAACAAAAAAGTCTTGGAAACCCTCACATCACAAGTTGCTAGGGCGGCCTCAAAGAAACTGGGGAGTTCTGTTTAGACTGCGTGAATTTTTTTCCCTCTTCTCAGTTACCCAGCCTATAAAACAGGGTCTCTCCGCTTGTATGGGAGTACTGTTTCCTCATATCTGGGGGCTTTCTGGTTTCGTTCCGGCCTTTTGGACAGGGTCGAGTCAAAGCCAAAAAGGCTTATAAACTGTTTCTGTTCTTTCCAGTTCACTTGACCTCTTATCTTTGTCGGCGCGATGTTGGTGCTGTTATTCTCTTTTCTATAGGTTACCCGTACCCCGCCGCAAGCGTGCAGGTTCCGAGGGAACTTACCACGCGCGTCCTGTGTCATCCTGAGCTGGGCACGCAGTCTTCAGGGGTGGCTGTGTCTGGCGCACGAGTTTGTGTTGATGTAGGTTAACTCCAGGCTAGTTCCGTTGCGGTGCTTTCGCTTCTTTCCTGCCACATCTGTTTCTGGGAATTCTCTTCCATCTTCCTGTTTTTCCTGCTGATTTTAATCTCCCCCCTCACTTTAGAGCCCGCGTCTGGTTGTTCTTAGTTCTCTGCGTCTGTGCTCATTGGCGTAATTTACGCTAGTGGATGAGATTTTAGCGTGCAAACACCCCCCTCTGCTGAATAGGGCTCTGCCGTGAGTGGTGGTGACAAACTGTAAAAAAAAAAAAAAAAAAAAAAAAAAAAAAAAAAAAATACAACTTAGCGAAAATAAGTGTAGTGAAACTATACTTCAGAAGTGGTTTGCGTTAGTCAGAAGCCATACCATTGGAACATGCAACGGTGACAGTATACCGAACGCAGGACGAAAAGCGTGATATGTTGGAGGTTGGTGTACATTACCCAAAACAGGAATGCTCGCGGAGCGGCTGTAGAATATGGAAGAACGTTATCCACATCGACGACCGCCGGCCCACATTGGCAATTCCAGGTTTACAGACGTTTCAAGGGGCAGGGTCCCGATAGTTCAACCCCCATCACATAGGGAGGGGGTCGTG
>JABUQX010109477.1:15000-47952 GCA_015478945.1 Trachelipus rathkii
GGAAAAGTAGTTAATTTATTTAAATATTAGTTTTAGGTATCCGAAATTTCGAGTATTTGAAATGAATGCTTCTCTCAATATTTTTATATATTACACAAAATAATGAATGCTTATATATATTGTGAATATCATGTTATGAATAAAAATAAATTTTTAACTTTCAAAATTACGCTTTTTCTTAAATTATTAAAATTACAAATTTTAAGAAAACTCTTAAATTGGTCAGAAATTTAACTAAATTTCAAAACATTATTATAAAAATTATTTGGTATGTTCTATAAGAAATTGATTGTATATTATACGGAATTTCTTTTTTTTTGAAAATATAAATTAATTAGTGTTTATTTTAATTACGAAATTTAAATATTTTCAAAAAGCAAATTATATATATTTATTTTGAATTGATTTTATTCGTTTTTGTAAAGAGTAAATTGTAGGTATTTTTAAATGATAAATTTTCAATTATTTGTTTTTAGATATATAACCATAATATATTTTTCAATTAGTTGTGGAAACCAGTTTTAAAAAAAAATTATAACTTCATAAATTATCACGCTTTTTTCTTAAATTTTTCACATTTACAAATTTTACCATCGAAAATAACAAAGTTTTTGGGATTTGTATTTTTGTAAATTGTTTTTCCATAGTAGAAATTTATTTTGAGTTTCAGATATTTTTAAAGATGTATCAAGATAGATTAGCTTTTGAAAAAAGGAGATAGTATCGTTACATTGAAAATGCAATTTTCAAAAAAGAGAGAAAAAGAGAATTTTATTAATTGTTTTAGGTCTTTCTCTATAACTTTACATTGTTTAAATGAATAATATTTTCAGTTATGTTGTTATATTTGTTCCATATAAGATATTTATTGCAATTTTTGTTGAATTTAATAATGAAAATGTTTAACTTCATTATCTATCAGAAGTTTGCTTAAATTTTCACATTAAAAGATAATTTTGAGATACCTTAAAAGTGCGATTATGTCTTTCTCTCAAAAATGACATTGGAAATTAATATTTGTATGTAAATTCTTGAAAAGCTCTCGAGTGGGTTCTATAAATGCTACTCTTGTCAGGAGAACCCAATTTCGAAAAAAAGAATGTGTTTGCATTGAAATGCAATTTAAAAAGCAGAAAAGAGAATTTATTAATTGTGTTTGTTTATAGGCTGTTATACTTAAATTTGAGGTTTCAATAAATCCCCAACTAATTACGTCCCTCCTTCATTGTATTGTTTTCTGTTCTTAATGATCTAATAAAACATTATGATCTTTAGAATATATATGATATGATGTCAAAGGGACAAGAGATAATATTAATAAAAAAATTATTTTTATGTGCTTATGCGTCATAACTTTATTTATCACATAATTCTGCTTAAATTTTTATACAACCATTTTAGACGGTAAATATTACGACTCTTAAGGAACTTAGCAAGTGATCGTGACTCTCTCGTCTCGACTGCAGGACTTTGTATCAAACTACACATGCTTTAGTTGCTGTTTTTAATCTTGGATGAGTACAAAAATGCTTTTCCAAAAAAATACTCTGAATTGTTTTATTTATACCTTTTTGAGGTATATATTCCAAAACTGTACTACGTATACGATGTGATTTGATGTTTTCACGATGAATTTATTGAGAAGAGATGCGAGAAAAGGCATGTCAGAAGGACACGCGGAAACGTGTATGGGACAGAGATTGTCATATGTCTCTCTACCCGGTGTGCGGATAATTGACGTTTAAGGGACCTGTGTGCAACCCCGAATACTCTCTTGTGGTTCTTCATCTTTATTAATATTTATCCTATAACCCGTCTCGGGGGTATTCTCATTGATTCATTGTAAGAAGAAAAACATAGATTATTTAATTACAATTTTCTCTGCTGCATATTCTCCTCCTCGCTCGTCGCGCGTCTGTCTCGGTGACTTTAGCATGCACAGACTTACATATTCGACAGGTTCACAATTCTTCAAAAAAAGCTCTTAGGTAATTGATTTTAAACAATTATTTTTTTAGACAATTTTTATAATATATATATACATTTAAAGGATAGTTTTGATTTAATTTTTTGACAATTTATATATATTAAATCGTTTAATCTCAATGCTTTAAGTGGATTAGACCAACCTACTCGAAATTCTCTATTATAATAAATTAGGATTACAGTTCTATTTTTTGCTTTGGTCTTGTGGTGTAAATAGTTTGTGTTCATTATCTATCTAAGCCTGAGAGGCACCCTCTCCTTCTTGGATAGCTGTAACACTGACTGAAATACCGTTTAAAACTCAATTTTAAGATTAATTTCATTCAAATAAATTTTACATAAATGTTGAATAATTTAAGGGTAAAAACAAATTCTTAATCTTTTTATAAGTAAGTTATTATACAAATTCGTATAATGATGAAAATTTAAGGAACAATTTATGTAATATTTAATGAGGTTTATAAATTTTATTTATTAAAATTTAAAACAGGTATTTTCACAACTAATGAAATATTTGGTATATATAAAAATACATTTAATATTTGAAATTTCATTTAAAATTAACGTCAAATTATAAGATACACCTAATATTTAGCTATAAGCCGTAAGTTATATTCAACGAAACATTTTGTCAATTTCATTTCAACGTATCACGTTTATCTTTTTTTCAAATGCTGAGAATATATAAAACTACTTTAATAAAGTAATACGCATTTAAAAATTAACAAAATTAATTTCAAATATTTTGAACTGAATAGTATTTAAAGGAAAAATCGTACTGTTAAGAGTTCTAAAATTTCGTTAAATGTTGTAAAATGTTATAAGTATTAACGACTTTCGTAATTTCCTATAGAAAAGTGGTCAAAACATAAAATTTTAGTATTATTTGAGACTTCAAGGGTCTTTAAGGCAGAGCGTTTATATATGAAAATTTTAATTGGTGTCAAGGAAACGGAAACTACAAATTATTGATTAGTTTTTCTCTATTACAATTTAAATGAGTATATATTATAATAGACAACCTAAACGGAGATTTTAAATAAACTGTGCTCTTTTTTATTGCTTACTTAATAGACAAAAAAAGGGAATCAGTATCTCTGTTCAAATTGAATATATTGTATAACCTACACAACTCTTCTTATATTTTTTTTCAATATGCACTGAAAAAACAAACACACCGATCTATAAAAATAACTGAAAAAGGTCTGTTAAATTGAATTATTAACAAATTATTATTTCGAAATGTTATAAGAGGAGAGAACATTATAAGAGAAATGGAATTCTTCCACCGTTTAAGAGTCCAAGTGACAGTGAAAGTGACGTCATTCAATAGACAGGAACTTGACATTGGAATTATTGTAGGAAGATTTATTATTATTTAATGTCTCACTTCTCTCAGTGATATTTTCAACAACTAAGGGAAATGATTTGGATATATAATAAACAAATATTGAAATTTCATTAAAAAAAAACCAGCTCTAATTTTTCTAAATAACTTTTAGCTCACATTTAAATATCCTCAAGTGTAAAATCCTTATAAAATATCTCGTCTCGTTTGCTTTTTGGAAAGACTATAACAGATTTCGTCTAGTTTCATTGAGGAGAGTAACCACAATTATATATATCTCATAATAATGACTTGAGGAGAAGGCAATCGCCAGTAAAACGGAACATACTCTCTTCATAATTTTTAAGTTTCCTGACCTCGTTTCAAAAATTGTCTTATACAATTAAATAGCTATTCCTATTTTGTGTTTTAGGTGATATAAAACTTATTTAAGTAAGTTAAGTTAAGTTAAAAAAGAATTGGTTTTAATTATTAAAGAACAATTTAAAGAGTGCGATATAATACATGAGAGCAGATGTAACACTGTGCTTAGTTAATTCTCTAATAATCTTTATAGTGTCATTAAAATATAGGCCAGCGATATTTCACACAAAGACATAATATGAGTTATATAGCTTGGTATGAGTAAAAACAATGGAATATATTGGTGGGCAGAAGTAGATTTCTATTTAAAAAAGATATGAATACTGATCAATAAAAAAAATATCACACTTAAAAATATTACTAAAGTAACTTAAATTCGCTTTTTGTAAACTTGCTTTCTTGAAAGATCTCGGTCGACTAATTTCATATAGTGAAAGTATACGAACATAGTTTTTCAAATGAGCTGAATTAATACCGTTATAAAAACTCAATTTTAATTATTTACCAAATAATTTATAAATGTTGAAATTATAGGAAAAAATCTTTTTTTAGTCATTATACAGATTGAAACTTTTGTAATGGGCTACATTAAGATATTAATTAAAATTGCGTTATAAATGATTTAAGAATTTATAATAAATTTTTATTAAAACACGGTTTTCATTTTTCACAATTAATTAATATTGGTTATATATAAAAACAAATAATTGTAAAGATTATTTCAATTAAAAGCCATTGTTATTATAGTGAAAAAAAGAAACTGATTAATAAATTTACTTGTTAAAAATTTAAAAATAGCATTTCAAGAAAACACATTATTTTTCAAATGCATAAAATCATAGTGTCATTTCAATAACTTATTCATAATTTTGTTTGTTCTTTACAAAATAATTTTCTTCAAATGTTGAAAATTATGAAAAATTCGTGTACTTTTAATAGAGTTCCTAAATGTACATTTAAATTTAAAATTTATTAGTTATGCGAGTTACAATAATTATTAGTTAAAAGTTATTAGTTACACTATAATGTAAATCAAAAACTGGTTTTCAACAAAATTAAATTAATTATGGTGATTTATTATAAAAAACAAAGGCTATTGAAATATTAGCCTGAATAAAAAGATTTGCCATTTTATCACACCTTGCGCCATTTAATAAATTCGCTTTTTACTTTTTTATTGGCATAATTTTATATTTATATTTCAAATGAATAAAAAAAACTACTATGACTTTATTGTTTTAAAATTCTTGATGCAAAATACCGTTAAAAACTCAATTTTAAGATTAAAAAAATAATTTCAAATGTTGAAATTTAGATGATAAAAATCGTATTTTAAGATGTTTTACTAAATTTACGGTAATTAAAACAAAAAATATGGATAAAGTAAATAATTTTAGAAAGTTTAAAGAAAATTGTAATTAAAATAAGAATGGAATGCGCAAGGGTTTTGTGAATATTTGGTTATATATATTATATCGTTCAATCTAATTCACAAAATATTAATATATTGCAAGGTAAAATAAAAAATGTTTTGAAATTTATATACGTTTATAACATAATAAACATAATTAATAAATATACCTAATTTATTCTTATTTATTGAAAAATATTTTGCAATATTCCAGATGTAGGGAGGAGACAAAAGATAAAAAAATGATCTCGTCTATACAAGGATGACCTCGAGAAAATAAGGAAATTGAATACCCTCCGCTCTCTATTAACAACACTTCAAGTGTGTATTACCATCAAAGTAAGGACAAATATCTCTCTATTATGTATGAAACAATTTAAGAGACAGCTACCCCTCGCTAGTTTAATGTTTTCAATGTACCAAAATTATAAATTTGTAATGTGAAAATTTAAGAAAAACGCTAACGCTCATTTATTAAGGAGTTCAAACTTAAATTTTAATTACTTAAAAAACAGCTTTGAGAATGTGCTATCGTGCTAACATAGGATATACATCTTATGGACTCATATATAAAATTATAAATCTACAACCTAATTTTATCCTTATAAGCATAAGACTAGCTTTAGCTACACATTATGAGAACTTAAGACCACTAAGCTGATGCAATTTAAGACACCAAACCAATAACACCCTCCCAAATCTAATAACTAATACACTATTTCTGCGTACTACCTTTAGTGTTAGCACATTATGAACCTGTTTCAAATGAATATACAACATCAATCTTTTTATCACTATCTCATTGATTATACCAGCAAGCTAGCTTGAGTTAATAGTAAGCATAAACAAAACAAGAATAAACCACCCAAGCGTTAGGAAATTTGAAAATACAGAAAATCTGTAACAGTGCAGATTATTTTATCCTAATTAACCATAGCATATGCTTTAATGGTAGAGTGACTGAGTCACGAGACAAAGGGCCAGGGTTCAATCTTTTTAAAAGATTATAGCCATCCTGCCACGCTTCATCCTCTCCGAATGTCAAAATCACCTCAGTCTCGCTGAATCTACTTTGTTAATATTTGATATCCCTCCTATACCGTTTTTAATTCTGTCGTTTCTCACTCTATCCCTCATGTTCTTTCAGGCCATCGCTCTTAATATATTCATTTCAGCACTTTGCACTCTGCTCTTCTTTCTACTCGTCATACTACATGTTTCCACCGCATAAAGAAGAACCGTTGTCAAAAAGCTCTCGAAAATTATCCTCTTCACCTCCCTTCTAATCTCATTATACCTGATGACTGGATTCTAACTGTTCTCTCATAGTTAGCAATTCTGTTAGCATTCTCCAAAGCACTTCTTCTATCTCTACCAAACATTCCCCATATACTTGTATTTATCTACGTTTTCATTCACACCATCCGCCTCCAACAACAACTCCTCTCCCTCCTCTCTACTTACTATCATAGTTTCTGTTTTATCCAATTTCATGCACAGCACGCTTCTCTCAGTTTATTAGCAAAATCCAACATCACACTCCTCAGTTTCTTTCTGTATTCATTCCAGCAGGCCAGGTCATCCGAATAAGCTATCACATCTCCATCCAAGTCCTCCACCCCCTCCCTTACTGCCCTGATTACTACATTCAAATATGCCACAAACAGAATTGGTGACAATACACTTCTTTGCTTAACTCCAGTTCCCACCCTACACCATTTCTTGTTTTCATATCCAGTTCTTATATTATATTTTTCCTTTTTATACATACTCTCCAAAGCCTTTTTAAGTAACCATCCACTCCGTAATCTCTATCCAAAACCTCGAACAATTTTTTCCTAGGCACCGAATGGAATGCCATTCTCAGATCTTTAAATGCGATATAAGTCTTTTTGTTATATTTTATTGTCTTTCTCATTATCATCATCAGGGCGAATATAAGATCTGTGGTGCTTCTATTCGCCCTGTACCCATACTGATTCTCCCCAAATCTGTGTTCTATAATTGCTCTCACTCTTCTTTCAAGTATCCTTTCATATACTTTTGCCACATTGTCCAATAACAATATACCTCTATAATTCTTACATTCACCCACGTCTCCCATTCCTCTATATATTGGTATGATGATGGTTTTTCCCCATCCCTATGGACTCTAACTCTCTTTCTCTCTCTCTCCAACAATTGTTGATAATCTTCAACACTGCTTCCTTCACTCCCTCTTTTCCTCTTTTATTAATTCTATAGGCAATCCATCTTCTCCCGGGACCTTGCCATAGCTAATTTTCTTAAAGGCCTCCTCTAGCTCTTCCTTGGTAATTACCTCTGCTTCCTCCCCTTTCCTCCTCTCACTTATCCTCCCTCCTCCCTCCTCCTCCTCCTCCTCCTCCTCCTCCTCCTCTATCTCCTGATCCTACTCATTCAGAAGTTCTTCAAATTATTCTGTCCATCTCGTATTTATATATTCTGGTCTTATTAACACCTCTCCCTGTTCATCCTTTATGTATGGCTGGTTTTTTCTTTTGATCCCCGATATAAGTCTTTGCTAATGAAAGATTTTTCACTTCCGATCCCCTACGCATCCTCCTCCTAGACACAATATTCTAATATGGATTTCGTGTCACCTCTATTGCTTTTATCCCTGATCCACTCTCGAGAGGGCGCGTGTTATTCTGAAAATCCACACTTTTTAGCAGAGACTTCTCCTTGACTAATTTTGTATGTTGTCTTTTGCTTAAAAAACAAATATACTTTATTATATATATTTATAACGGTAATTTCTCACAATCAGGCCGCGCTTCAATACCCTTCTTTTTCAAGGAAGTTCTCCACACATCTGTCTGGTTTATTGTACTTTTTAAATCGTTATCCTTTTCATGCTTCAGGTCCTCTTGCACAGAGTCTTTACCGATTGGCTAGCTATTCATCATATACATTTCCCGAAAGGCATTCCGTAATCTCCAGCCCATCAATATATTATACTGCCAATCTAATGTTGTTGAATTGATCAAAATCTTTCCTACATTATATCTTGCCATATACTGTCTCTCCGGCTCTTTGCAAATTCATTCAACCACTCATCCTTAATCAAAAACCACATACTTACTCACTTTCTTTTTTATCCTATCTCTGCCTCTCGTGCATGTTCCTTCGTCTCCTGCCTTTTCATTCGTATAAATTGCGCATCCCTCTAACAATACTCAGCGATAAATCGGAACACGGTACTTTCTTTTATCGCTTTCCCGGACAAAAAATGCTTGGATAATAATTTGAACTATATATTCTACTACGTCGGTTGTATTAATAAATATAACATATGATTTCCAATTCTCCAATCAAATTTAGATATTTTATGTGATAGACTTAATCCCAAACTGATAATACTTCTGCATATTGATTCGTGAGATACATAGAATTTAAATCTCTTCTATCTTTTGCTATTTGACATAGCTAAAAATGTTCGTTCAAAAGATTTCAACCCTTCTTGTCTATGCGAGACAAATCGTATCAAGCTTCTCCAACTTCCTACGTTTCTCTCATCAAAGTCCTCACTTACTACACGTGCCGATATCCACTCCTAATATAACGACTCGTGTTTTTTCACACCTTCTACCTCTCCTCTTTTTTGACATTAAATTAAACAGTATGTGATCTCTCCCTGTCACACACAAAATATTCACATTATCGTCTATCTTCGCCAAAAAATCTACCTATCCCTCTCTTCCATACAACGTCTTTTACTATTGTATCACAAATCCACATCGGTGTGACCTATTTGACATGCGGTGTTCGAGACAACAGTCTTGAATGCATGAAACTAATATATTATCCACTTTGTCATCTTAGAAATTTAAAGGTAGCACCTAAAAATGTCAATTAATGAATTAATTCTCTCTCTATTTGTTTGATATACACTCCAAACCTTGTAAAAATGGCGGCATCTTTAAGAGCTCGTTAGCATAATTTATTATTACGATACTGCCGTCAGTTTTCCCATAGTGGATACTACACTACATCCTTCTCACACTATTAGATTTTTAAATACTGAGCTGCAACAAAATACCGTCCTCATCAAAAAAAATACTTTGCCCACCATTTTTTTCCATAACCAGTACACATGGCATTCGCCACCAGTTCCACTTTCAAATCCTATCACTTTCCTAAATCTTCCATTCCAATCATTGATCTCTATGATCCTCCACCTTAAACATTTCCAACGGTGACATGAGTAGCAACATCTAAGTCGACGTGTGTTAATTAGACGACTTCATTACTAAAAATATTGTGCTGTAAGAATCCGTTTATTCGTTATGGCCAAAAAAATTCGTGAAAGAGTCTGTTTCCAAAGCTTGTGTGTATCCGAGTCTGGTCCTTGAGTATTGCAAGCAGGTTCTTTCAGGCAGCGGCTTGCTTTTCCTGGTTCCTGCCCAGCCATGGTTTCGTTTAGCGTTATCCAGGGTTAGTACGACGGAGGACGTAAAGTTGAGGGTTTTAGTTCAAAAAACCCAAGAACTTAATAACATAATAATCCGTAATTATAATAGAATAGAGAATATAAATAATAATATAATTAATTATACATTATATTAATAAAAAAATAGATAGTTTTATATATATTAATTACAAAATAATAATCTAAATAATAATGAAATAATTATAGATAATAAAATTACGAATATATAGTATGATTTTAAAGTATATATTTATCAAAAATATAAAATCCTAAAATATTTAGTATAAATTACTCGCTATATTTATATTTATATTAATACTATTTTATATTAATCAGCATATATATTAGATGTTATACTATAAATTTTAATTGTATTATTTACGTCTCTTCAAATAAATTCTAATTTTTAAATTCACTTTTCTAGTTCTAACAATTTTTGGAAATAAGAGAAAAAATCAATATAGGTACAAATAATATGTGACCTTCACGCGTAAAGTTATTTATAAATTTTGTATCAAATGATCTGAATAAATTAGTATAAATCCGGTTAAAAAACATTATTCAAATTATGAAAATGAAATTATAATACTTAATAATATATAATTTATATTAACTAAATAATAATTATTTTAACAAATTCACGGTTTTTTAACAAAAATCACTTTTAAACTTGATTTCATTAATTGCTTTATTAAAAATTTATTGTTTAGTAATTACCGTTAAATTTAATTTTAAAGAAAAATAAAGTACAGTTTAATTTTTAGGTATAGTGGAATTTCTATCTGTCCTATAGTGTGTAAAAAATAGTCGAGAGTAATTTTAAGATTATACGTAATGAGGGGTTGATAAAAATATATCTTGAGTGTTAGTGATATAATATTATTAATAAATAATTATAGACATATTTTGCAGTGTAATCTTATTAAATGCTTATCCATTTAAAAACGGGGCCAGATATATAGATCATCATTAGTATTCACTCACAAACTTTCATGTTCAATGTCATATATAAATAAGCATAACTATTGTACAGTCTGTTTTGAAACAATCTGTGCATAGATTCTTAAATCGGATAGACACAAACCATAGATTATGTGTTTTTCAAGTTTGAACTGATGATAAATTGAGAATAAATCCGTTCTATAAAAAAAGTATCATGCCGGTACACTCTGTATTAAATTTTTGATTTTTTTAAACCTAAAAAAATGAACATTTTCAATAGTAGCTTTTTTATGAGAAATTCTTCACTAGATAATTGTTTTATATGAATACGCGTACTTTGTAAGTAGGAGTTTCATACACTTTAGAGTGTGGATTGTACACTGGTAGTTCCAAATCTTCAGTTCTTGCAAGACTTTTAAGAAGAAAGCAAAGAATTCGCTAGAAGATTTGTAGATGAAGTGGTATCAGAGGCTCCGGTAAGGGAATTTAAATTTTTATTAATTTTTAAACAAAATCATCAATAGCATGAGAATGTCTACTTCAAACAGGAATTATCTTTTCACTAAACGACATTGCACACCATTCCATTAAACATGTTCATGTGGAGTAAAATGAATAAATGGCTACAGCTATAATATACAAAACAGTAATTAATTGTGAAATTATATTTGATTTATTAGTTATATTTCTGCAAACTGTTTCAAATATATGGTTTTAACAATTAAAATATATTCAATAAAATTGTAATAAAGTAAAGAGGTATGCGACCCATCTTTTTATCCCTCTTGAGAGCTAATTTTGTGAGAAATTCTGGCGATTAAATTATATCAAATTGTTAAACACCGGTTAATTGGAATTGACATTTAATTTTACGATAAAATACAGATATGTATTTTATTAACCATAAAGCAGTCTTTATTAAAGAAATACTCAAAAAGTATATTTGATAGGATGAATCTTGAATTTTAACCTTCATCAAATTGACGATATTTCACAAATATCTCTGTAATCAAACTGATCATAATGTAGGAGAAGAATTTAGACATGTATCCTACAGTTCTACCATTCGTTTATGTTAAAAGAAGGTTATGTACAATTTTCTGAGAACTGATCAGATTAGTGTATAATACAGTTTAAGCAATTATATAAAGCGTTTATATTTATTTATCAGAACAAAGTATAAAAATGTATTAATTTTAACTATTCATAATACATAATGCACAATTTCACATGTTTTTAATATACAAAACAAAATAGGTTGAAATTTCAATTTGGTCAAAAAAAAACACTTGTCAATGGTATAAACAAATTTTCACCTAAACATGTACAACTATGAGTATAACTCCTACTTTTATCTTGACTATTTTTCATGAAAATTTAATTAATAAGCATTTTACATAAATATATAATAGTTACTAACTAATTATTTTATTTACAAATGCTTCAATGTTTTCCTATCCGAGTTAGAATATTAAATTCATTATATAAATAACTCAATTATAGATTATACTACTTTAATAATAATTTCAAATTGTTTCTGTAGAGACTTGGTTAGCAACGGATGAGAAAACATACACGTTACTTTTAGAGTTCTAAATTGTTAATGTGCAATTTTAAATGTGGTGGAAAGTCCTTTGGGAAAGTTTTTATAGAAGTTAAATTTTTTTATTAATTTCTTAAAAACATGAGTTTTTTTACATACAATCATTATATGTAAGTATTAATATATTTGGTATATTATTATATAAAAATAAAACATATAATTAATTGATAATATAATATTCATTAATAAAAACACGTCAATTGAAGACATCCTAAACTATTAATAATAAACTATCACTTTTATGCTTTTTACTTGAATTAAAGTAAAGATTCGTAACAAACAAGACAATTTATATATTTTTTCAAAATTTAGCTGAATAGTAAAATTTCAATCATACGTAAACAAACTCCAATATTTTTATAAGTGAAATTATACCCATAATATAAATTCAAAAGAGAGCTGTGACTTGCCAATATTTACGCGAGGACAATCGATGATCTACTGTCGCTGTTGCTAAGAGTAGCACGACTATAATTTGTATAAAATTTTATAAGAAAAAATGTTAAGAAAACAAGTCCTGTATTTTACAAAATTATATTTTGTAGAAGGTATTAAATATTAATTTTAATCTTTACTATAATATCATTTGTTTTGTGTTCGAGGGCAGGAAACTAATAGAAAATCTTATAGGTGATCATCTTTTGATAATAAAAAAAGGAAAAATACATATTGTAACAATTTCTGCTTAAAAAAAGGAAAACGATTTACTCGAAAAAAAAAGTTGCATGACAAAAAACTATTAAATAAAGTTAGGGTTCGCTTTTACATAGCATCATCACTTCTCCATTGATGAATAACAATCCTGCAATGTTTACAATTTGTATAATCAACAATGTATTTAATAAGTTGGTAAACGGCTTCCGATAAATGCTCGGTCTCCAAATACCAGTATAATAAAGCACCATCTCAGAGGCGAGAGGGGCATATATTTTCTCAGCACGAGGGATTCCCATATAATTTTACATACATGATGAAATACCAATTTATCGGTGAAAATTTAAACCTTTGAGGTTTTTTTTAAGTACTAGGTTAGGTTTTTTTTCTCCTAACATGTCTAAGTGTAATACTTCTGTAATAGAAAAAATCACTTTCAAGGTTCATTATAGAACTGTGAAATTTTTAAAAGAAGTATCTAAATTAAAAATATATCGTATATTAACTTAATATGTGCTTTTAACTGCACGATGTTTCTGTGTCATCAAAAGACCAGATAAATGTAAAATAACTAATATTACTAAATGGTCTAATATTTTACTGGGATAATTTACTAGAACAAAAAAGTGGGAATTGACTAAAATTTCATTAAAAAAATTACCCATAAAACCCAATTATTAGTCGCATATATAAAGAGACACCTAAAACATAGCTCAGATTAAATGAGAGAGATTCTATAACTTCATTAACTGTGCTTATTATATGAGTAAAATTATATTTTGACATAATATTTACAATAAAAAAACAAATAAATCAATAATAATATTTTATCAAAATGACTGTTAAAAAGAAACTAAGGAATATAGGCTACCCGCTTTGTTAAAAAAAACTATCATATAAATTTGTTATGAGACTCTAACATTTTATCCTATTGATTATTGTACAGGAATCTGATGTGAAATTTATGTCTAGAAAAAAATTAATATATAGTCATACGTCCTTTACCTTGCTTCCGTATAAGTGTACTGGAATCATCTTTTAGTATAGATGGAAAGATTTAAGGAAAACGCTTGCCGCTCCTAAAAATGTGCTCCACGAGAGTTAAAATTTTTCTGACCTTGCATTTTAAACGGTAGCCGAATAAATATTTTCGTGATTATGGAAACTTTTTACACTATGGATTGTAATATAATATGTGTGGGTAACATTTATTTTAAAGATATAATATATAAAACAAATATTTTGGGATTTATATATTTCTATAAATAAAAAATAACCTAACATAAAAAACGTCTATGTAAGACACCTAAAACTATTTATGGAATAAAATATGTTACTATTTTATGTCTTACGGTTTTCTTTTTGTATATAATTCGTGAAAGAAACTTTTTACATTTACTTTAATTGTTGTAATTTACATCTCTTTCCTTTTCATTTTCCATACTGCTTTCAGGAACAGAAAAATTACCTTAAAAAAATAATACGTCAAAAGGGTTTACCCACAGTTCTGGAGAACCAAGAGGTATATATATATTATATCAAAATAGAATTTGCAGAAAATTTAGCAAGAAAAACTTAAAAATATTTAAACACATACTTATTCCAATTGCGGTAATTCATAAAATATATTTGTAATGTAGGAAATAATTTAAAAGAAATATCTGAGTATAATCTCGTCTTCTTCAACTTTTCATCGATCATGCTTTACTAACATCTCTCTTTCTCTTCTCTTCTCTACATATCTCTCTGCAGTCTTTCTCTCCTCACAACCTACACTTCGTCATACTCACTTTGTGCTTACTCTCTATCTCATATAACTCTCATCTCGCTTCCTAACTTTCTTCTCTCTCATTTTCAAAAAAACTATGATATCAATTTTATAATTAGATCACTCTTTAAAAACAATTAAATATTAAATTTTCATCTTTATTGACTTTATAGGCTGGTTTAGATTTGTAATTAAATATCTGAAATAATTAGCGAAACACATTTCTTTTATTGATGTATAAATTGAAATATAATATTAAAATTATATCTCTGTATATAAATAAATAACTCTATAAATATTTTATATAAGATTATTAATAATATTAACTACAAATATTTAAATAATTATTCATAAAAATATATTTAAATAAAGGTTTTATAATTTTAAAAAAAAATTGAATAATCTTTCTATCCAAAATATTCGAAAAAGAGGCTCTTATGCTGTTAAGAAGTATCATAAATTCCATTCCAAACAGTTAAGTATCAAAAATAATATAGATATAATAAGGGACTCTATTTTTAACAAGTGTTGCCATGACACAGAGTCCTCTCATGAGATGTATGATTAAAAGTGCTATATTCTTATTATTTATAGCTTACCTTGAGGGAGTTGGCTCACACAAATTCCAAAACTAAAATGATTACTACCAGTTCAATTGATCTCTTAGCTAATAAAAATAAATATTAAAGAAAATTGAATATTTCATTAAATATTTATTAATCCGCGATACAATTTTGAAAAGAACATAACTCCTATAATTAAAGGGGTCATTAATATATAAAATACTCTTATTTTTGTACAATTTTTGAAATTATTGTACGCGCTTTACTTTTCAGGATGAAACCACATTATTTTTGATTACACAATATTTTTTCAACAGTGAAAATTATACTTAACTTAGTTTAAAAAACTCAATAAATTAAGTTTTTAAAAATTGAGAATTTTATGCTTCTATATAAGTAGTAGCTAATTTTTCTAAGGAAGTGAGGGCCTCGGGACCTCCTTAAGGTGTTTCCCCCGAAGAGAGGACCAGACGCTTGGTACTCTGGTATTAAGAGTGAGTGAGTGGAGTTAAGTTCTTTAAAATTTATGTTGAATGTGAAAATTTAAGAGAAAAAGTAGGAGGGGAAGAATAATTAATGCGTATTAATAATTTTTAGATATTTTTTTATATAAAAACAGGAGGTTATGCACAACTAATTTGAATTATATTATTTAGGTAATAATTAAAAACTAATAATAAATATTGAAATAATTTCATTAAAAAACGACAATTATAAAAACACCTAAAACTACACTTAACATGAGGAGAGAGGTGCTGTATGTATTTAGAAAATTGCATGGTTAAATAATAATTAAAATAAACATATTTATATTTTTCAAAATTAATACTTTCAATCACCCAGAATTAATAAACAGCATCTACTCTATAAAGCTTAAGCATTTTTTTATCAAACACATAAATATTATTTCTGAAGAAAGGGTTCCGAATGAGATAATAAATAGAATACGGGTCACCTTTTATTATAAGTAGTATTATTTTTAAAGATATTTTTGTAAATCTATCTCAGCTTATAATTATAAGAGAGATGTAGTAAAGAATTTCGCTGTAAGACTTTCTGGTCTAGTTAAGTTTTTTATAAAGATGTTATCTCTGCCCATTCTCTCTCTCTCTCTATTTTTTATCATTTATGAAGACTTCAAATAATGAAATATATTATATAAAAATTTGGTTAATATCTAGTATAAATATGAAAGTATGAAAATATGAAAAAGTTAGTAAAAAGATTTTAAGAGAAGAATGTGGTTAATTCATTATGATATTATTGAGAAGAAAAAATTCGTCAATTTAAGACACCTAAAACTTATTAATAAATTCGCTTTTCTGCCTTTTTGAAATGCATTCAAATGAAAACACATTAGTTGGTTAGTGATATATTACTAAGATGTTGCTATAGAAGTGTTTATCCTCGGAGCATCTTTAAATAATTCTTCCTTATTTTGCCAGATTTAATTTTATTTAAGGGAAGGTTTTACCATATAAGTGTATAGAGTGTGTGCAACAATGTTGTTGATATCATTATCTGAGAGTTCGTATAACGATTATTGGATGCGGTACGGTTTTCATAGATACCATTTCAATCCACCTTTGGGCTATCGTATCTTTTTTATAGTGTGTGAAAAATTTGGTAGAGTTGGCATATAGAGATTAGAATCAAATCGAGAAATTTGTAGAAATTATTGATGATTTCATTCATATTAAAAATCGTGTTGAGTTGATAGGAGTCTCTGATAAAAATCATTTGTTTATGTTACAAACCTACAGTGAATGGTGAGGTTGGCAATCTAAGATTCTTGCAAGGGATGTTATAATGTATTCGGTTATGCATTGGTAGAGTGATTATTTTATATGATAAAGTGGGACGATGAACGTAATATGAAAGTTTTGGGCTCAAATTACAATATTTATAACGTTTACAATAACTTTATAAAAAGTAAGACACCCTAACAAACAATTTTCAATATATAAATTCTTCTTTATACTTGCTTTTGAATTAAATTGCATATTCATATTAATGAAACACATTATTTATATAAATGCCTGATAATACCGTTTAAAAACTCATTATTTATTTTAAGGGATTAATTACCAATAATAATTTCAATATGATTTGAATAATAGAATTTTTATGAAAAACGGGATTTATACTTTTTAAGATAGTTCTAATTTGTTAAATTTATTTATAATTAATAAATTTATAAGATAAATAATTAGGAAATTAAAATTTTATAGTAATAAGTATTTTTAAATAATTTTATGATAACGTATTGAAATCAAACGAGCATTTTTCAACAAACTGCATTAGTTATATAGTAATAAATTAGTATGGTCATAAGTTGAGGGAGGCCTTATAGGATAAATAATATAAAAACTGACAAAAATAATTTCAAAAGTTATTTCTTTTAATAAAGTTTACCAACAAGTAAACATTAAGATCAAAGTGTGATCTATCGGCACACTGTATAACTAGAACGATTTTAATTTAAGCTTTTCGATCTTCGTGAGCTGGATTTTCTGCTTTTATTTACTGGGATTACCTACTTGCAGACGCTTGTGAGAGCATGTTTTGCAAGACTAAATGATGAAACAAATACTATTTCTTTATTATAAATATATGGCAATAATTGTGTTACGTATAAAAAAAATAGAGTCACAAAAATACGCTTAATATTAAAAAATCAGCTACCAGTACTGCAATTACAGTTAAAACCAATGAACGTATTTCTGCAATCGAATTCTGGTTCGAAAAATGCTTTGTCAATTTAGGAACACTCGCAGTTTCAAGAGTACTAAATTTTGTAATGTGAAAATTAAGCAAAAGCGTAATTTAGAAGTTAAAAATTTTTAGTTTAAACAGGTTTTTCCACAACTAATTTGTTGAAAAACCAGCTCTTATGGTGGATTTTGGTTTTTAATATATGGTAAGAAACAGAGATACATTAGAGTGTGGAATTAGTTTCCACATTGTAAGTTTCTAATGAGATATTAGAGATAATTGGAGAGGACGAGGCGCAAGAAAAGCAATTTTTTTATATAACAAAAGAGATTCAAATGAGTTATATTTTGTACATATACTCTTTATTTATTTAGAAGATACATATGTGTCAAATTTTCACTTCGAACACATATCACTGTGGTATATTCTTTTTTGAGATCTTGTCGTGTTTTTTTGGATAAACTTTGCAAATATTGTTTTTACAGTGGATGTTAGTGAGACCAAATAATTTCAATGTTGATGTGAGAGTTTAACCGGAGATAATTAGTGAAATTCAGGATACTATTGTTGAGAGGGTCAAATGTGTGATTTGATCATTAATTGACTGTTTCTTAGTTAAAAGCAGTCGAGTTAATGTGCTACCGAAAATAGGATGAAGCAAAAGGCGTTACATAGTTTAAAGACAAGTGAATTTTATAAAAATTTATACATTCTCATTGGGCATGTATGTATCTATTCTATCTTGAATAAGTGTAGTGAAGATTAAGGATAAGTGGTTTAAAAAGGAGCTGCATGGGTAGAGTATTTAAAGAAATAAATTATCATGACAAGATGATTTTGTACGTTTGATCATTTACGAAATAGATCATTATTTGTAAAGGTTGTATTTTATCACACCTTGTCTGCAAATTTATAAAAATATTAATCTAGAATGGGTAACCTTTTACGGAATCACTCGTGGTTCCCTACTTGTTCAGTTATTGAAAGTTTTCCGCATATAATACCTACTTCTAATCATCTGACTATAGAAGACATTCTTCTCTGTTAATTTACAAGATGAGTATCTTCTTTAGTTTGATGACTAAAATATGTTTCATGTGTTTTCTTACCCTAATTAATATTACAATATATTCACGAAGCGATATTAGATATATGCGACTTCAGCTTCGGAACTCTAAATTCAATTTTATTAGAATCTCCATTAGCTGAAGTGGTATACATTTACACTTTTCATGTACATTCTTACTATCAGAAATCAGTTCTTACCTTTTTGAAAGGTCTTACTTTTGCTAATCAGCGGTTTTATTCTTAATTATCGTATTCACACTTCCTTCTTCTAAATTTATACTCTCTAACGAACATGAGTGCTTTCCTCATGCATATTCCGATATTAACCTTTATTGGTATCTTTTTTATGACTTAAGGCGTTAAGAATCAACTTTTCTTATCTATTCGTTCCATCCCTTTTCTTTCCTAAAGATGTACTGTCTTTGAATTTAAATGGATACACAGGTTCACTTACTGGTCTCACTACCTTTGTCCTGTACCCTTCTATTTTCCTTTTATTCCTAAGAACTTATGTTTTACTACTATGTGCATATTATCAGAATATTATTTTTATATTATCAGAATATTATTTTTATATTATCTGAATATTATTTATATCAAGTTGCCAGATTTACTTAAATTCGTTCCAAATCTGGCAACCTTTGCATTTTATACCCTTTTATAGCTTTTCTTAGTATTCCAATGTTATATTAATCCTTATTTAGCATCTTTTGTATCTTTTTGGACTACGACGTCATGGGTACCACGGCACCGGAAGAGCTATGGTGCTGCTTATTTGCTCCTTTTGACTCCTTATTTATTTTAGCTCCCGTTTTTTTTTTTTTGGTTTACTTACTATTTTGTTGCTATTTTGTTGTTGCATCTGTATGGAACGTACATGAGTATTTACTTACGTATATTGGTGTACGTGTTTTAGGTGCTTTTTGTGTTATTGATTCGTGTTGCTGGTTTTTGGTCACTCAGTGCTCGCACCCAGCCTTAAAAAACACACACACACATACACACACACCACACACACATACACACAGAAGAACCTACAATCAGTCAGACAAACACAAATAGTTTACGAAATCTACTAATGACGTCGTCACCTTCTCTCTCTCCATTTAAATATATATTTTTATTTTTATTTTAATATATTTGTTATTTAACTTAGTTTACCGTTGAATAATATTTACGTTTTCTTTCAAAATAAATTTAGTATAATGCAAAATTTGTCATAATGAATGAATTTTGTATGAACAGGTATCGACTCAGGCCCTTCTTGAATATTGGTCAAGAAAGCCAACCTTTGAGCTATGAAAGCTCAGTTCCCAAAAGGAAATTTGTGTTATAAATTTAAACAAGAGAATCCCTATCACAAAGGTCATTTCCGAGCTCAATGTGAAACTTTTCCCTATGCGTAAAGAACACACACTCACACACACACACACACACACCTATATTATTTTGATTTATTCCGCGGTGTTATATATATATATATATATATATATATATATATGTACATTATACTATAATATTATATTATATCATATATATATAACCCTATATATATAATATATATATAACTTAGTACTATACATTATTTACTATATCTATATATATATATATACCCTATACGATATACTTTTAATCACTAGTATAGTATACTACTATGATATATATACCCTATTTATAGGACGCCTTATTGAGCCTCTTTTATAGTCTCTGCTACGTCAGTAATTATAATATCATATTATTACACTAGTAATGGATATAGTAGTAGTATATAATATATAATTAGGATACTATATATTATTCTACATACTGCTTATGACGTAAATATATTCATGGTACCATAGGTCGTTATATAGGGTAGTACTAATTATCGTATGGGAGTATATGGTTTATACCTATCGCTCACAGTGTATTTAAGTATACTACACCCGTTACTCACGTAATATATATATTATATATGACCCTAACGTGAGCTAACTATAAATATTTTAAATAGTATTATATTACTATTATTTTTTATATATGTAATATAAATATATTTGAATATATATACACCCGCCTACGTATTAACTGTGCTAACGTATGGGTAAAAGTAGTATACTAGGGGGTGAGATTGGGGCCTTATAACGTATTATATAGATATATATATACGTATATATATCGATTATATATATATTAGCTATAATTTCAATTGATACCGATTATTATATATTTATATATGTACTAACTTATATATATATCTACCACTATATATATATACGTATATCATAATAACGGTAGTATTCCATATTATATTTAACTATACTATTTGTTGTTAAGTAGGTTGAAATTTTCTGTGCAGAATTACAGTTATATAATATTACTATTATTACTACTTATCTATATAACTTTATATATAACATATACCTATTATTATTATATACTAATATATTTCTAAATTTGATCGATTTTAACGCTTTAAACGGGAATTCCTATGTTTTCAGACCCAGCAAATCCATTTTTATCTGTTTCAGAGTCGAAAATTCAAGTCAAAGGTCGACATTGATTTTGGATTTTCTCTAAAATCGTTAGACTTTGACGCTTTCGGTGTTAAATATTGGTTTTCCTTAAGATCGTGTTAACAGTATTTGAGGAATATGGACTCTAAACCCAAACGGAATCCAGTTCAATAGTGTCATACTCTTGGATTTTCCCTAAATCGTAGATTTTAAGACGTTTTAGGTGTTAAATTATTTTTGTCTAGATAGGTGTCACAGACTTAAGAGGTTATGGATCTCTAAACCCTATTGGAAATCCAAGTCAAATGCCGACATTACTCAGGAATTTCTCTAAAATCGTTAGATATTAACGCTTTAGGTGTCAAACTAGTGGTTTCAAAGGTATGTGTCACGGGCTTAGAAGTTATGGAATTCTAAACAATAAGGAAATCTAAGCCAAAGGTCGACATGCTTCCGGAATTTCTTTAACTATTGCTTGGATTTGGCAATTATGTATCGACTTAAGGGTTTCTAACATTGGTGGAACCGAATTTGAAGTCAGGATGACCAAATTCTGTTTTTTTTTGTTTTTTTTTTTAGGTGGGCTGAGTAGAAGTTAGAGTCGTAGCTGAAGTCAAACTTTGAAATTGGCATATAATAGTCCAAGTGGGGAGTTTTTTCCCATGTTTAAGGCCATGAGGAACTCATTTGAGAGTTTCAAAGCCCTCGAAACGTCTACGAGAGATCCCCTGGTGGAGTGCCTAGACAAAAGGATGAAATAAATTACAGAGTACATAGTTGATGAAAGAGCCAGAGTCAGACATACTGCTGCATGAAGCTAGATCGGAGTTGAAAAGGATGTGTCCGACATTTTATTTTATTTATAGAAAATCGTTTCAATATTAGTCCAAGTTTTTGAAAAAAAAAAACATTTTTGCCTTTTACCTAAATAAATGTTCTTAAATATTTTATTATATAAAAATCTTTTTATTTTATGACCTAGAAGAGCATCTAGATGGCAATAGCGTCAAGCCGCCCCCTTTAGACCCGACCCCCCCTACTCACCGAGGCCCTATGCTGCTACTTGTCTTTAATGATAGCTGGTCATAGGAGTCCTATTTAGAACACACATTTTTTGGGAAATACATACAATAATAATAATTCATAATAATAATGCAAACAATGGTAATTAAGAATAAGATCAATAATAATAATAAAATGACTTCAATCAATAAAATCAACATAGCATAACATGAATATCATACATAATAGATACAATAATAATCTAATAATATAATAATACTAATAATATTATAATAGTCTTTATTTAATATAATTAACTAGAAATACATAAATAATGATAATAATATAATATATGAATAATATAAATAATAACCAATAATAATATATGTAATAATATATTAATCAAATAATAAATAATACCTTGATAATAACAATAAGGGATTAATAAGCTTAAAAGAAAGAATTATGTAGGTTATATTATTAATATACATTAATAACAGTAGTATATACTATATATATATAATATATATTATATATATATATATTATAATAGTTTAAAATAAATTATATTATATTATGAGTTAGGCGACATAACTGCTGCATCGCGTTAAGATCGGAGTTGTAATGTAAGGGATGATGTGTCCCCCGAACATTTTATTTTATTTATAGAGATAATCTGTTTCAATATTAAAGTTTTTGAAAAAAAATTTTGCTTTTTTTTTAAAAATTTCCCTTTAGTATTTTAATAAAAACATTGTTTTTTATTGACCCCTATATCAAGCATTCCGAGTGACAATAGCGCAAGCAGCGCCGTTTAGAGCTTGACCCCTCTATCCAGCTCCGGCTATGTGTTACTTGGCTTTCCTTCTTCAATCTTCCCATTTTGACACACCATTTTGTGAGGATTTCCATTCTCCTGCTCTTTCCGTACTTTCTTGTAAAATTTCATTAACAATATTTATAATAAATGACTTATAATAGATCAACAGAAGGAAAAATGAGAAAAAATTTTAATAATAATAATAATAATAATTAATAAATAAATAATGATAATGTGATAATAATAATAATAATATATATAATATATAATTTGTATACTAATAATCAAAATAAATTCATTTCATTTAATAATAGTAATGAATTGTATCAATAATATTTAATTTGACATACAACTTTAATAATATATATATTAAGATAATAATTAATAATTAATAATAATAATAATAATATATACGAATAAAATTAGGGTTTGATAATGATAAGTGTATTAATCCGCAATTATGATACAAAAATATACATAATAATCAACTTTTATAAAAATAACAACCCTAACCAATGTATTATAATAACAGATAGTAACTACAATAATATGAATATATATCAATAATAATAATAATAATTATATAATAGTATATAACAATAAGTAAGAGTAAATGTCATAAATTCATTTGCAAATTAAGACACAATGATAACTTATAATAAACTGTCCATTGCTACAAATATTTACACATAATTTAATTAATAATTTAATCATTCATAAATAATAATTATATTATAATATATGCGGTTGGCAAAATGGCAAAGAACAATGATCAATGATAATGATCAATGATGACATGATAATGGGCTACTATATAATATAATTAAGTAAATAATAATGAATTATATTAATAATAATATGAATACATGATAATGGATAACCTGCATAATGCTTGCAATACTGATATAATCAATAATAATAATTGATTATATTATATGAAAATAATAATAATATAATAATAATAATATAATTTTAATCACTCAATACATAATAATCAACTAATATAATAATAATTATAATAATAAAATAATAAGGGATTAATTTAATGAAGATCTGTAATAACCTATCAGAGAGGATTCAGAGTCGAGAGACGGGTAGGGGAGAGTGCAGTCGATTGGATATGTGATGGGAGCCAGTACTATGTGCGTGGGCTCTTATATAGGGCTAGGAACTTTTGCCGTTTTTGATCTGTTATATCGAAACATTTATGTAAGATTTTGGTATTCCCAATTAGATCTACTACTTGCCATGATCTTACCTCTGATATTACAGTTATTAAGGCGGGGTACTCAGATAGGATAGTAGTAGTAGTATGTGAGTAATGTAAGTAGTATTAGTAGAGTAGTAGTAGTCAGTAGTAGTAGTGTTCGATGAGAAAAGTCGATTGGTTATTTTCTTTAATGATCATTATATCTATTTTTCATAAAATAACATGTATGTTCCCTTTCCTTTCAATCCAATATATATCAGCTTTGCATAATTTTTAAACGTTATATTATCGCGCTAATTAGAAACTGCGCGCAACTTGAAAATAATTTCCTACATGACGACATAAATAAATAAAATCTAATATAGTCGCAACAGCTGGGTATAAAAACCAAGTTTTCATGTTTTAGACATTTATATAACCTTACAATTATACTGAAAAGTGCATATATATATGATATACTATATGCACACCCACACACATATGGGGTTTTATAGGTATAGTAGGTGGAGGCTTAATGTATAATGTATATATATATTATATATAGAGGTATATTTTATTGTATATAATATGTATATAGTTATATATTGATACAATTATGAGTATATATTTTATATGAGATAGTATATTTGTATAGTATATTAATAGTGGTGTGTAGGTGGCTTTGTCGTTTGGGGCGAGGTGTTTAGGGGTGATTGTTGCTTCGCGGTGGGGTTCTGGAGTTGCTTGTTTTTTCGTTGTTCTCTGTTCGTGTGGGTTCCTCCTTTAACATAGACTGCTTTACCCATATCTTTCATAAGTCAGCAGATATAAGTATATATTTTAATATATATAGTTATTATATTATATATATATAGTACCTATATAATATATTACTTTTAATATATATTAGGTATATATAGGGTATATATGGGGTATTATCGGTATGTAATTATGCTACTTGAGTACGGTATATCCTGTAATAGTCGTGAGTGCCTAGTGATACGTTGGGTTGTTATATATATTATATATTGGTAAGTATATATAATATATCATATTATAATAATATTTTAGAAGTATTATATGTATTTAGAACATTGATTCCTTTTTACGGATAGATATAGGTTAATCATATATACTGTAATATATACCTATATATTGCCATATTATATACTATATATGTACTCAGCATTTATCTATAGTACTGGGTGATATATGTAATATATAGTTATTTATTAATATTTATTATCATATAATGGAAACTCCGCAAGTTATTTTACTTGTAGTGGCTCTATTTTAAATATCTCGATAGTAAGGTAAGGAAACATCATATCGAGAGTTCAGATATATATCATATAGGAGTATTATATATGTATAGTATTATGGATATATATTATATATAATTACCGTGTTATATTATATATATATATATATATATATATATAATCCCTATAGTATATATTAATATATATACGTATAATTACATATTAGTATAATAGTATATATATATATCTATATAATAATATATATAATATATTATATATATATTATATATATATATATATATATATATATATATATATATATATTATACCTCCTGTATATAGTATAAGTATATAGATATATAGTATACCTAGACCGTATATTGGATGACTGCGTCGGAGTTGGATGCATTAAAAACAGATTGGGCTAAAAAGGAAGATGAAGAAAAGGAGAAGGTCTAGAGTAAGGGTTTGGGAAAGTAGAAATTGAAAGCTTCGACTAGGACTATTGACAGAAAGTTTCTAAAGATTTTTTTTGTGCTGAAGTAATAGAATTTTTTCGCCATGTAGTTAGAGGCCGACAGATTATTATTTTATGCAAGCAGCGTAGCGGAGCCATTTATTCAAAATTCTTACATAAAATATGAAGTTTTAGAAATTTTTATTGAAAATTTATACAATAAGAAATTAGAGTCATTAAATCTATCTATTCTAACAAAACCATATTTAGCGATGATATTAATATTTTTTAAAACGAAAACAAGAAAGGGAGTAGGTAAATTCTTTAAATCAGTTCTTTTCTTAAAACTCTAGCTTATTTAACTAGACAATTGAAGTGTCATGGGGAATTACCAATTTCGGGAGGAAGAGCCAAAAAAAATTTTCCTGTCAGCTCTTATATATTAATGAGTTGAAAACACACAATTTTGGATTTTAAAACAAGAAAGGCTACTTCAATGTGATGCGGGCTGCTGGTCTGGATTGGGTTGAAAGCTTTGACGCGAGGTTGGGTCAGTAGAATATCTCCTCGCCAATTGGCTTGGGCTGGGGAACCCCCTTCTGGGCGAGGTCAATCTTTCTACACTGAAGGGGGGGTTTCGCAGGGAGTATTGACATTTAATACTTTCTGTGATTCGACACTACAACTTGCTTTCCGTGCGGTACAGCAGTGTTTAGAATTATATATAGGTATTTATATATATATATAGTATAGGTACTGAGAGGTATATATATAGTGTACTATATATATATTATTATTATTATATACTATTATATAATAACTACTATATTATATATACTATAATTATTAGGGATGTATATATATATTATGTATATTAATATATATATATTATTAGTATATAGGGGTAGGTAGTAGCTATTTATAAATATTAGCAAATTTATAGCATTTACTATATTACACATGATTATATATTATACTTATTACGTATATATATATATTATATATATAATTATATATATATATATATATATAATTACTAATTAACTTATATTACTTATTATTAATTATATATCGTATATTTTATATATATATTAATTATAAAAAGAGGAGTGATATATATATGTTTATATATATATAATATATATATATTATTTTATATATATATATATATATATTATATTTATAAATATATATATTTTATAAAATACCTCTGGAGCTCGCAAGACAGGTTGCGAAGTTGATAACCTGTGCATTATCTAGGTATAGTCCCTTCCAAAGTTTTTTCCTCGCCGCGAGCAAGAGTAATATAAGCTGAAGAATAATATAAGAATATGAAATGACCTTGTGGCTTGTCTCTCAGGTGAAGATTGCCAATTCTTTTCAGCAGTAAACCGGTTTTCAAGTAGCTTAGCATTCCTTTTCATTAGCCAGAGAGAAGTAAATGTGACTGTTCGCCAACGATTGTCTCTTTTGTTATACTCACCATGTCGAGTACATGCTTGTTTCTTTAAGTATAAGATGGATTAATTGCCACACTACTTCGGTGTAAATTTGTATGAGATTAAACCGTAGGCTTTGTGTATTAATCCCTCGAGTATATATATAGAACTCGCCCAATCATTCTTAATGACGCAATATTTTCAGATGAACAAATGGGATAAAATCCTATTAACGGGTTATCGCCTGAATTATGTTCATTTGCGAAGGGCCTTTTACAGTAGTTGCGTCGTATCAACATATCACACTTTAAACATTGTATAGGACGTGAAAGCAACCTCTATTCTATTAGTACCTTTCTCATCCTCTCTTCTAATGGATATCTCACCATGATTCGATAATCAGATGAAACATACTTAGTATTTATCCAAGCTACAACACCCTCGATGATCTTGAATATTTCTGCAGATACGAATAAATGTCTGTTATCTGTTCCTCGGCCAGGAATACAAGCATGTATCGGTTCAGTTTTGGTTTATCAGATACGAATATTTAAAGATACGACATTTAAACTCTTATTAAAACGCAACCAGTAAATATCAGCAACAAACCTTTGGTACTAGGAGAAACGTCATGGTGACAGCACAGCGAGAAATGTCTTTACCTGCCCTGAAACTTTTGAGTATACACATCGCTCTAAAAATACTCTGAGATGATTATTTAAACCAATCAAAAGAAAGTATACAGATTACGACGTACGCTCCATATCAGTTCAAATGTACATACATTTTAGCATGAGAATAACAATATGATTTTACCGAAGAAATCCGATTAATGCGTAAAGAGACCTTAGATCAAACAAATACTGTTTAAATCATGGGTGTGTTTTTCTTGTTTTCTTTTTTTTTTTAGTATTCTCAAAATCTTACTCCCCAAATAGGTTGTGGTTTGTTTTTGTTTGTGCTTGTTTGGGTTTGTTTGTGTGTTTTTAGATTGTTTTTGGTTTGTTTTGTTTTGTTTGGTTTTTTGGTATTTATGTTTTGTTGGTGTTTTGTTTTGCGATGTATTTGGCCAGTCTGCTCTCGGGTGGCTACTGTCGGCCTTCTTGGGGGCTGTGCTTTTGTCTCTCGCGCCAGATAATAATGTAACAGAAGCAGAAGATAATTAATAGTAATCAATCATTAAAATTGAATAATAAATTATAATAATACTAATCCAATAATATATATATAATAAAATAATAATAATAATGAATATATATAATAGATAATAATAATGTGTAAAATAATACAATATATATATTAATCATAATAATAATAATAATTAATAAAAGTCATAATAATAAATAATAATCAATTATTAATAATAATTAATAATATAATAATGTATAGAAATATGAATAAATACTTTATCTTAATTATCTAGATTAAAATAGTAAGATACTAGTTACGATCATATAATAATAATCAAAAATCAATATAATAATAATACATAATAATCTCAAATAATAATAATATATTAATAATAATAATAATAATTAATATATAATCAATTAATAATAACATATAAATTAATAATAATATAATAATAACAAAACATGGCATAATATATATAAAATAATAATAATAATATATAATATAATATTTAATTAATAATTAATATAAAATAATATAATAATAATAATAATAATAATATTAATAATAATAATAATTTAATAATAATAATAATATAAAAATAATACATAATTTATATACATAATAATAATAATAGATAATAATAATAAAATAAAAGTCATTAATATATAAATAATAATAATTATAATAATAATAATCATTAATTCAATAATAATTAATAGTTTCCATAATAATATAAATAATAATAATAATAATAATATACAATAATAATAATAATATAGAATAATAATACAATAAAATTACAATAATAATGAATAATAATAATATATAATATCATATAATAATATCATCTATAATAATAATAATAAATAATAATTACAGAGAATCAAAGTCATAATTAATAATAATAATCAATAATGAATAATAATAATAATTAATATATAATAAATTAATAATAATAATTAATAATAATGAATAATTAATAATAATAATAAATAATAAATCAATAATTTAATAATAAATTAAAAGATAATAATAATAATTCAGTAATAATTTAATAATAAAATTAACTAATCAATAATAATAATAATAATGAATTAATAATAATAAATATATCATAATAATAATTAAATAATTAACTGATAATAATATATAATTAATAATACAAATTAAAATATAAATAATATAATATATAATAATCAAATTCCCTATAAATAATAAATAATAGTAATATATAATAAATAATAATAATAATAATAATAATATATAATAATAATATATAATAATCATAATAATAATAATCAATAATATTTCACTTTTTTCAATCTAAACAATGTCAACTATGGCTGATAAAGTCAATATTTTAGTATAAATGTAGCGTGGATAAACACTTACATAAAAACGTTCTTTCTCTATGATCACAACATAAATTTTTAGTACTTTTAATGTTTCTTTAATTATAACAAAATAATATATTGGTAAAATAATATAACCTACCACGTCACCAACACAAGAACAAGAACAAGAACATACAACAACAACAACAACAACAACAACAACAACAACAACAACAACAACAACAACAACAAATCTAACTTTTCTTACGAACGAATAAACTAATGTTCATTTTTTAACCATATATTTTTAAACGATAGAACATAAATATAAAAGTCTTCATATTTTTAAGTTTCAGAAGTTTTAATTTTAAAAACAATGCGATGTTGCCAAATTTACCACCGATACCATGCGCCTATGCCTTAAATTCACTAGATTAGAGTAAATGATATCTCTGGATAAGAATGGATTGGCTCTATTAATTATCCATGTAACATAATCCAATGTTAACAAAGTTTTGCAACCTCAATATACCACGCATAATACTTTTCCTGACTAGGACATAACGTAATCATGAGCATACCTAATTATACATCTAAAACTAATACAAATATAACTGGTACTACTTGACAAAGTTCTATTAAGCTTAATATAGGTGGATATACCTAACATTACTTTTAGCAAAAGCGTTCATGCCCTTACTTTCTTTCCATCACAATTCACTATTTCCATGTAACATCACAATGTTATTTAACATGAATATATAGTCAACTATAAAGTTGATTCAAGTTATATTTAAGTAATCTATACGTATTGTCTGGCCTCTATAATCATTACAATCCTAAAATAAATTCTTTTGTACGATCACAGACAATTATTATTACATTTAATTATTATTAAATGTTTATTAGAAGCCATAAAAATAACTGTACTCCTAACATATCCCTTAATTAATTAATGAATACATAATGATGAAACCCAGAGGTCAAATTCTTGGGCATATATAATCTTTGGTAAGTAAGTAATTTGGAGTAGTAAACAACTTTGTCCATCTCTATAGCAAATAAAAACAGACTAATAAGGAAAATGAGACAGTCTAGCAAATAATAAGATAAGTTTAAAGATACTTTAAAAGCAAAAGAGAAAAATATATATTCCTTTACATATTAAATAATGTTTTTCAAAGTTCATATTTTCATTAATAATTAAAATTCCTAATGGAATTCATCTTTTCACTACTAGAAGCCAACTGGAGGGGCAACCCGTGAAGATGGCTGTGAAGTCCCAATTGCTGGTCTCCCCCCCGAAGGAGAGGTAAGGACTTCTGTCGCCCGTTATTTGCCTCACTTACTATATTAATATATATATATATTATGGAAATATTATTACTACTATTATTTACTTATAATATTTATATATATAATATATAGTATATATATATATATACTTAATATATATATA
This sequence comes from Trachelipus rathkii, assembly GCA_015478945.1. Classification (NCBI taxonomy): domain Eukaryota; kingdom Metazoa; phylum Arthropoda; class Malacostraca; order Isopoda; family Trachelipodidae; genus Trachelipus; species Trachelipus rathkii. Next base: position 46,463 of record JABUQX010109477.1, read on the forward strand.
TATATATATATTTATTATATTTAATTACTATATATTATATTATTATTGATAGTATTATTATTATTGTATTATATATTATTTTTTATAAATTAACGGGGTTTTCAACGTGTTTTCTTTATATACCTTTATTACCTCTTTTTTTAACCTTAATTTTTGGTGGGTAATTGTTGTGTGTAATATAAAGACTAATTAAGAACAGAAAGAAAACTCTTGGGCCTATAATCAATTTTCTTTTAATCCTTTGATAAGATTTTAAATCGATCTCATTTTAGAAAAAAATGTTAACCTTTGTTTTCTTATTTTCATATACAATTTTTGAAAAGATGTTTAAAAAGTTAGGACCAAGAACTAATATAAAAAATTCCTTGTCGATCATATAACTATTATATCTAATATACTATCTTTTTAAGAGTAGTGGGCAGTATGATTAGTATATAACTATTCTAGTATTAATTATTAATACTAAATAATTATATATTATATATATATAGTATATATATAATATATATCATAATACCTGCTGAAGATATATATTATATATAGTATATATGTTATATATTCGATTTAAATATATTATATAATTACCATGCACATGGATATAATTAAATGATAATTAATTATATTATTTATATTTATCCATATATCCCATATATTATTATATATATTTATATTTATTTATTTATATATATTATTGATATATTTATTATTTACTATATATAATCGGTATACTCCGCCCTTGTGACCTGGATCGATATCCAAAAGATACGACTCTGGTCCCAAGGGGTCTACCATTCATAATTCTGTGCTATATCGGCTGGGGGACGCACTCCTTGAGAGAGTGGTGTTTTTGGAGGTAGAAAAATAATCCACTAAAATTCTAATAACCTTATAATTGTAAAGAAAATATTCATCCGCGCCCGATTTCGAGGACACTTATATATCTATATAATACTATAGTTATATATATAATTATATATATATATATATATATATATATAAATATATATTAATATATATATATGATATAATATATATATAATAATATACATTATAGTACTGCAAAAATAATTTGTTTAAATGTTATATAAATTATAATCAGCTAAAAAAATAGTAGAAAGTTTAACGTATTTTTTTTTACAAAAGTGTTTCAAAAAATTTTGAGTAAGATGTCCGAAGAACCTGAATTTTATTTATTGTTTTTCCCACAGGCCTTCTTAACTTCTAATTTAAGCTTCTAAGTAATATAAATATTTATAACCCGTATTTTTTATACTATCTTCATAGGCTACTTTTTATTTATGTAAATGTGAGTGGATTCCCGAGGAGTTGGTAACAGGGGTTTTTTTTCTCCTAAACCCCCGCTCATCATACATTCTCACCCCTTCTTTCTCTTATGTTTCTGCTCGCCCGGCGCATTTTCTATGTCTTGGAGCTAATTTTGAAATTGTATTTATTAAGGTGCTTGCACTGAGTTGATTATTTGAGGCTAT